>CM040912.1:25441892-25634392 GCA_023029165.1 Gobiocypris rarus | reverse complement strand
ACCGTTGAGTTGAGGTATTTATATTAACCCCCTGATAACATAATAACATTGACTTTTTGACCCTCACTTGTCAATCACAGCTAAAGTGCTGCTCGCGGATGCTTTTAACACTGATGACCTTGTTGGCATGGTAACACATACAAAGCAATAGAGTTTAAGACACTGAAACAAATGCTGTTTCATTCCACTCCTTGGTTTCCTATGTTGTGCTTTGGTATATATCGTAAACACAAATGCAGGCACTTGCAAAGCCTTGATACACTAAACAATGAGACACTGATGACTCAATTACAGGCTTGTCCAATAAAACACAGCCGGGTATAAGCTACATGCTATACATGCTTAATGTACATACATTAAAAGGCTATCAGACATATACATTTATATATATATATATCAACATAGATGTGGGAAAAAGTGAGGTGCATCTTTGTCTATTGTGTATGATAGGAACAAATAGTAATTAATTCAACATTAGGTTCTTACTAACAGAATCAATATTTCAAAGCATCATCCAAGGTCTCTTGAAAAGCACAGACAAAAGGAATGAAACAATAAATATGAAAGAAAAACACAACAGGCTGTCACTTTTACCACCTTTATTTGACATTAGCACGTAGATGTGAGCACCTTAATCACCCGCTGCTTTAATATGCTTTAAATAATGCACAGGCTCAAAACAGAACACCTGTTGCTCAGATGTGCTGATGCAAATATCAAGGGGATTAATTAAAAGTCAATTATATTAATTTGGCTTTTGAAGGGTGATCGTGCAAGATAAAGACTGATTTCATGAGCACAGATACACCAGCTCCTGATTTTTAATGCGGTTTTATCAGAGTCCATTAAAAGAGCTTGTGCACAAGTGCCATGTTGTTTAGATGCCATTCTATGTAAATTTAATGAGCATTTGAGTTTCATCTTTTTAATGCGCATATATCTGTCTTATGCATAATTGAAAAAATGCTAATAACTAAAATGTTTGTTTCCCTGGCCCTGATTTTTGGTTTAGTTGGGCTCTGAATCTTGATCTTTTTTCCTGAAACACAATGGGGATGTACATTATAAGTGGGTTGGGAATTTTATGCACCTAAAACTAAATAAAATCTCACTTTATGTAATTCAAATACAAATGCATCAAAATTAAAACAAAAATAAATATGAAACTATTAAACAAATTTTAAGTATAAAGCAAGAAGACTGTAACGGTGTTTGCTCTTTTTTTAAAACAGCCTAGGCGGAGCGCATTTAAATAGCATTTTGAGTTTCCACACTGACATATGGAAAGCTCTCCGTCATGCCAACCCAATCCTCTGTGGTCCTGCACCCCCCTCCTCTATTTTCTCTTTCTACACCCACACACTGACTGACCTGTCCCTGCCTTCCAATGCAAAGGATTTTTCTTGCTTCTGGGAACTGGATTTGAATATCTACACACAAATAATGACAAACATATGTTCGTTATATCAAATTTGTTTAGGAACTAACCCTCTTTTCCACCAGAATATCAGTATTGTCAAATATTCAGTTGAATTTGTTGTAACCTCTAACCATGAGGAAGATGCAGAGAAGTAATGAAAAGATTTGAGCAGAGTTTATTGAATGTATTTGTCAATGCAGTCTGACTAGAAACTCTTTCAAATAGTATTTTTTTCTTCATAACAGACAAAGGGGATGTAAAAGTACTGGTCTAATAAACAACACTGAAAATAACGGTATTGATAACGATAAACTAACCATACAATTTAAAAAGGATATTACTTAGGCAACAATGGACTGCATGTGTCTTTTTCTCTTGGGATTTCTCTCAGGATATAGATTTGCTTTATTATAGTTTTAAATGAGCTATCACATAAGCACTGCTTTTTTTGTTTTAAATTAAAAACCAATACTCATTTAATTCATACATTAATTATTCTATTTAGCAAGATGAATTTGATTGATCAAAAGGGATCTTGAAGACTTTGTTACTACATATATATATATATATATATATATATATATATATATATATATATATATATATATATATATATATATGTATATGTGTGTGTGTGTGTGTGTGTGTGTGTATTTCAAATAAATTCTATTCTTTTGAACTTCCTGAAAAAATAAAAATACTTGTATAAATATATGTGCTCACTTAGCACAGCGTTCGTGGCTCGACTCATCGAGACTGTTTTCCAAGATGGCTCCTGTCTGTATACGCGTAATGTACTGTCTTTATAAAGTATCTTCTTATTAAACTGTTTGTACACTTACAAAGTTCTCAATGCTTCAGTTTGCATGTAGGGACCCTCGTTATGCTACAGTGTTAGTGTGAGGCTATTTTGAGCCTTGTTAGTGGTATTAACTAGCGATTTAATTGTACTTATTCTGTTCCCCATATACTAGCATTATAAGCTAATATGTTTTTAGAGATAAAACTCTTTACATTAGATTTTCATGAAAACGCTTCCCAGAGAACGATCAGCTCGGTAACCATGTGTTAATTACATCAAGGTTAATTTTTCACCAGAGTTGTCCTTTAAATTTTCAAAAGGTGGACTGTAAACATACATTTCCTGTAATAGACCAGGACATCACTCACCTCAGATAGCCTAACACACACACACACACACACACACACACACACACACACACACACACACACACACACACACACACACACACACACACACACACACACACACACACACACACACACACATGTTGTGTTTCCATGTTTTATGGGGACATTCCATAGGCGTAATGCATTTTATACTGTACAAACCGTATTTTCTATCCCCCTACACTGCCCCTGCCCCTAAACCTACCCATCACAGGAGACATGCTGCATTTTTACTTCATCAAAAACATCACTTAGTGTGATTTATAAGATGTTTTCCTCATGGGGACCAAAAAAATGTCCCCACAAGGACAAAAATTTGGATATTGCCATCTTTGTGGGGACATTTTGTCCCCATACCGTAGGGATTACCAGTCCACACACACACACACACACACACACACACACACACACACACACACACACACACACACACACACACACACACACACACAGAGACAGACTGATTTGAGGAGAAAATAGTTTTCATCCTACACATTGAACTGCAGTTCATAATTTTCATTCCTATTTGTATGGAATATAGACTATATGTGTCTGTAAAAACACACCACACACACTCACTCTTCATCATACATTCAAACTCCACCTTGACCTGTTGCAAACGCACCCTTCATAACATCAATGCTACCCACGGCTGGAGTGCTGCTCTCCACGGCAGGCTGCTTGGCGATTCTGGTGGGTGGGATAATGGCCCGGGAGGACCATGATTATGAGAGGGGAGGGGCCAAGAGAACACTTCCTCTTGCCGCGACATCATTTTTATTATCCGCTGCCCATCAGAGGTCCTTGAGAAACATGTACTTTCAGCCTGGGCAATCATTCATCTGGGGTCCTGCTCCAAGAGACATGGAGGGAGAGAGAGAGAGAGAGAGAGAGAGAGAGAGAGAGAGAGAGAGAGAGAGAGAGAGAGAGAGACAGGGGAATATCGACTGATACCCTTCAGCAGTACAGAGAGAAGGCAAGAGTGAGACAGTGAGGGACAGGGACCAACAGACACATGGAGATAAAGAAGTGCTGACCAGCTGTGAGGATGATTACAGAATGCCTGCCCTTCTCTGTTAAACTGATATCAGCAGCCAATCATAATTAGACCCCTCTGTAACAGCAGCCAATCAAACATCAGCTCATTGTTTCGCTTTGATTAAACCATCACATCTTTGTGCCAAGGGGTTACGTGCACTGTGAATAAATGTTGTGTCTCATAAAAAAGGGGGGAAGCATACAATGCCACACATGTCGTCTTGTTTCTGGTACAAGGAACAAAACAGAGGAGGTACAACTTTTTACCTTACTTACCCATAAAGGGAGCATATTAGTACTTAAAAAAGGTCCACATTACTACTTAAATATTAGTACATTTTGAAAGGATACCACACCAGTGAGAGCTTTTCTGAGCGCGAGTGTAGTATGCTTATTTTATTAGAAACATGGCCATTAAGGACCAAATCTGATCCTGAAGAAGGATTCTGATAGGGTTGAAACATTATCCCAGGATGGGTTGTGAGAACAAGACCATTTGACACAAAATCTTTAACTCTTGGTTTCAGCACTTTGCTGATTAACACAGCTCAGACCATCCTCTACCCCCCTCTGATCATCAGCTCAACTGCTGCTCATCACAGTGCTCTGCACATGATTGGACAGCAACTGAGTTATGGCATTATCATGTTAGCACTGGTGATTAGCCAATGTGAGAGACAGTGAAAAGATGAAAGATAAAGCGTGAGAGAAAGTGAAAGGGTAAGAGTGGAACCACCATCTTGGAACTAATGGCATGGACACAGTATGTCTGTAATACAAAATCTCCCCCTATACACTCATTAATATTTCCAACATTATTCCAGTAATATAACAAATAAGTGAATTTGGACAGTGCAAGTGCTACAGACGCCATCTTCTGGTGAGACGTGAATTCATTCAGTGTGATGCTTACAGCGCATGGATGTCCTCTAGCAGTTAGATGTTGAATATACATTGGTTTTATACTCGTTATTGATGTTTATTCATCATGGGATTTAATGTGAGCATTCTGATCTTCATCAGAAAATGAACTGTAACTTAGTGAATACTTGTCACACAAACATGAGACATATGCCAAAAGAAATGTCACGTTTTAATCAAATTAAAAACAAATATTCTCTGTCTTTGTAATCTGTTTGAAAAAAGAGAGATGTCAGTTCTTCGTGATCAACCTCATTATCCACTAATGCGGCCATGCCCCATTCTTTTGAAAGGCCATCCCAAAATTGTTCCCACAACGTTGGGGGCATGAAATTGTCCAAAATGTCTTGGTATGCTAAAGCATTAAGAGTTCCTTTCTCTGGAACCAAGGCACCAAGCCCAACCCCTGTAAAAAACAACCCCACACCATAATCCCCCCTCCACCAAACTTTACACTTGGCACAAAGCAGTCAGGCAAGTACTGTAATCCTGGCAACCAACAAACCCAGACTCGTACATTAGATTGCCAGACAGAGAAGCGTGATTCATCACTCCAGAGGACATGTCTCCACTTCTCTAGAGTCCAATAAAGTAAGCTTTACACCACTACATCCCATTTTGGAATACATCACATTTTGTTTCCTATTTATGTTTAAATATTATAGCCTAGTGTTATTTTAAATTTCATCTATGTTGATTATGAAAAGTGAACAGCATGAGTAAGAAAGGACACATCATGAGATGAGCAATATGTCAAAAGACATGGAGTGGGTATGATTTTGAGAGGCCGATCTCACGAAAATGCGTATCAATAGTATGAGTGTGCAATCTCGTAGAATGTATACGCCAAAACTCATTTTGGCGTGCATATGGTACGCCGTTTTTGGCGTGCATATGATACGCACTTTATGGCGTATTATATGTACGAACCCCCCACACCCCCAACCTCACCCTACCCAAAAGCGTGTCATATACACGCCATAAAGTGCGTATCATATGCACGCCAAAAACGGCGTACCATATGCACGCCAAATCTCATTTTGCCGTATACATTCCACGAGATTGCACACTCATACTATTTATACGCATTGTCATGAGATCGTGTTGGATTTTGACCACTTCATTAAGTTTTGTTTTGTAGAAAGCCTTTCTTTAAAGAGAATTTTGTTTTTGTATAAATTGTATCTTAATTGTAATAAATGTTTCATCAGCCAATTACCTAAAAGGGAGACAATATAATCATGACGTAGAGGCGCTGGCACAATCACTTGCATGTCTCATAAATTAAAGTCACTGTAAAGTCAAAATTAAACATGTGTTCTGAGTTTCTCACACCACAGATAAATGTGTTATTAACCAACTAGCCAAATTTGAATCATAAAAAAATCTGCTAAGTACATAAAATATCTTATCGAAATCTTGAAAAAATAAGCAGCATTCTCTGCTCTCAAACGCTGGGGGCGTGTCCGTTGATCGGCGCCAAAACCACACCCACTCCCGGGAAAGCGGCCGTAAACGCACAAGACAACAACAACACTCAAGTACAGCTCACAAGTCACGACGGCACCAGATGTCGGCGGGACGGGAGGATGAAGGTTGGGCCGGGAGATAGTCGGTTCGGCCCCATTCTGCAGCGGATTATCAGTGAATCCCAGTTGCTGCCGATGAAAGTTTGTAAAACTATCCGGTGTAAAGACACTGCAGAGGCAGGTGTTGGTGGTGATCGTCAGCACTCCATCAAGGTAGCTGTTCACAAATTTAATCCACCTCTTCTTGAGATCGTCTTTTTTGTTTTGTTTTGTAGGCTGTTTTGTAAATTGTAGGCTGTAGTAACTAACGGTACTGACATTAACTCGCAATCTAGCGGGTGAACTGATGCGAAATTGCGACTGTACTCTAGTTATAGGGGAGGGGCCACATGCCAAGTGGCTCCAGTGCATCATGAGCCACCGTTTTAACCCCACCCAAAAAATCCAGAACACAGCAATGGTGAAAAACGTTTTAACGGTCTAACTTCTGAATTCAGTACTACATAGTTCACAGTCTTTGTAATGTGTTTCAACAATACATTTCTAACATTTCTATTGTGTTTAGAAACAAATCTCAAAATTGCCTTTACAGGGACTTTAACTGAAACTCAGCGTATAGGCTACTTGCCTCACAGACATGATATTTGAGTATTGTGTATTGAAAAGTTTCATCAAATGATTCAGAAAATGTTTGCCATTGAAATGACTGGGAAAAAAGTGTCTCAATAAACCTGAATTCACCCTATACTCTTTGAAATCATAATTGCATTGCATTTTTAAACCCCAAATATTTTACTTATAACATTCATCATATCCAATTATTCAGTTATTTGTATAACAATGTCATTGTACAAAAAAAGTTTGTGTAGTTCAGTGTGTTCAATGTCACAATATTAATGTTTTTTTTTTTTTAATTTAGCATGAGACTTTCAAAAACATTAAAAATAGTAATGTCAAATCTTTTGATAATAATAGGCCATTGTAATGTGCCTTTGGCTCTCACTTTATATTGTTAACTATATTCTAAATAAGCTACAACAATATATATTTCGTCCTATTCTTGTAGTCAGGGGCGTAGCCATCATTTCAAAAGTAAGGGGGACAGAATGTCAAGCGATATCAGTTTTTTCTGACTTTCGTCTAATTGACTGGTTTTAGTTTTAATGTTATATCTTTTGCTTAATTGGCTTAATATGCTATTTATGTTAAAGCAATAAGCCTCCTTCTACAACAGTCAACCCTAAGTCTGATGCTTTCTGTTCTGTCTATAAAAAATTACAAATTAGTCTGATTAGTAGCAGAAAAATTTACATTGTTGCTAAATATTTTGTACATTCCATTCAGTTTGCAAATGCATACGATAAAAGGTACACAACAACAAAAGACCCATTTTTTGGTTCCCAAATCTAAGCCAAATCCTAAGAGACTTGATTTTAGTTATAACTTTAGTAATAACTTTTCACAAACGGAGTAGTTACTTTGTTTTGCTTATTCAAGGCAGTGTAGACATAAAACACACAATGATTGTTTAATGGAAAAAAACTAAACTTATTCCATTAATTATCTTATTCCAGTCGTTTGTTTTTCCTCACCTCTGAAGCCTCCTCAAAACTTTCTGCCTCATCCTCTCTCAACTTTGAATTAACTTCTGGCTCTGTCTATTGACAATAAAGAAGTGTTTGAACTACGTACATACAGGGAATTATGACATACAGAAGAAATGATGTACACAATAGCCAATCATTTGTATCCTAAATTATCTTTCCTATATTTTCCTTATGACAATTTTATGATTGGTCTATATGGTACTACAAATATTGGTTGAACATTAAGCATAGATGTATAGAAAAATTGTACAATGTATAGAATTTTTTTTTAAAAGCCACTCTATCACTTCTCACCTGTGACGTTTCTTTTGTTTGTGTGTCATCCTGTTTCTGACCTGATAACCCTAAACTGCCTGTGTCTTGTTCAATCTTGACAACACAGAAAGGAAGTTAAATTACTTTCAAAATTGCATTTTAAACAACAAAAGAAAGAGAAAACTATAAATTAAGACCTAAGTTACAACGTTAATGCATACAATTGAATACTGCATTGCTAATGAATTGTATAATATAATAAAAATTGTAGGGTTAAACATGTCACAAAGCTGCCTGATTCAGACAGATTTAGTGCGTGAAAACCTGAATTCAACATGAAAAATCACATCTATATTCTAATTTTAAGAGCTTTGATAACATATATCTGAAAATAAAAGACGTTACAAAGAAAATACACTGAAAATAAGTGCACGTTTGTGCGGAGAGCAAATATTTTCAATTTCCAGCAAAACCTGCTAACGTAATTATTCAACAAGAGAAAAGGCAGTTATTCATCGTTGTGCAACACAATTCGGATACATGCCAACTTACTGTGCTTGACTTTTTCGTAAAAAAGGAGTGAATCTTTTTTTGCCGTTTTGAACTCATCGCGACCTCTATGAAAATGATGATTACAGCGCGGCGCGAGCATGGCGTCTTGGCGGCCGTGACACGTGAGTGACTGATTACCATGGAAACGCGAAAGGCACACGTATGTAGATAGATCTCGTCTCTTTGAATTTTTAATTTTAAATCTGGATTTATACTACACATTGCCTCGTGAAAACATCAACTGAACACAGTTTGCGAATGCAAAAGTGAGGGGGACGAATTTACATTTTATATAAAGTGGGGACACGCCCCCGCGTCCCCAGCGTAATCTACGCCTATTCTTGTAGTCCCCTCTCAGTCACTTACCTGACTCAAAGGCTCATTCATTATGTGGCTCACTATGCAGATCTTTTGTTCTCTCAGGTGTAAATCACAATATTATTCATGTTCATTCACGTCTCTTCGCATATGGGCTTTGTAAAGAAAAAGTGACTTACAAAATTTAAATAAATATATTGTTTTATGTGAATGAGTAGGCACAATGATTCTCACATCGGTTTGAAGCAAAAACTCTAGGCAACAAAACCCATTAGTCAGAAGTCTTGTGGACACATACTGTTTTCTGCCCTTATTTCAATGTCTTAAGTTTTTAGTTTATTTTTAAAAAAATGCACAAAACATTCTCTCAAAAACACAAGCATGTACATACATGTTGCTCACATATTATGGTAGCCCATTTTTTGCTAAATGTAGTGTAATGACACTTTTACCATTAATGTGTTTACAGGGCGTAGCCATCATTTCAAAAGTGAGGGGACAGAATGTCAAGCGATATCAGTTTTTCTGACTTTCGTCTAATTGACTGGTTTTATTTTTAATGTTATATCTTTTTGCTTAATTGGCTTAATATGCTATTTATGTTAAAGCAATAAGCCTCCTTCTACAACAGTCAACCCTAAGTCTGATGCTCTCTGTTCTGTCTATAAAAAATTACAAATTAGTCTGATTAGTAGCAGAAATATTTCACTGTTGCTAAATATTTTGTACATTCCATTCAGTTTGCAAATGCAAACGATAAAAGGTACACAACAACAACAAAAGACCCATTTTTGGTTACCAAATCTAAGCCAAATCCTAAGAGACTTGATTTTAGTTATAACTTTAGTAATAACTTTTCACAAACGGAGTAGTTACTTTGTTTTGCTTATGCAAGGCAATGTAGAGATAAAACACATAATGATTGTTTAATGGAAAAAACTAAACTTATTTCATTAATTATCTTATTCCAGTCGTTTGTTTTTCCTCACCTCTGAAGCTTCCTCAAAACTTTCTGCCTCATCCTCTCTCAACTTTGAATTAACTTCTGGCTCTGTCTATTGACAATAAAGAAGTGTTTGAACTACGTACATACAGGGAATTATGACATACAGAAGAAATGATGTACACTGCTAGACAATAGCCAATCATTTGTATCCTAAATTATCTTTCCTATATTTTCCTAATGACAATTTTATGATTGGTCTATATGGTACTACAAATATTGGTTGAACATTAAGCATAGATGTATAGAAAAATTGTACAATGTATATAAAATATTTTTAAAAGCCACTCTATCACTTCGTTCTCCCCTGTGACGCTTTCTTTTGTTTGTGTGTCATCCTGTTTCTGACCTGATAACCCTAAACTGGGGGACGAATTTACATTTTATATAAAGTGGGGACACGTCCCAGCGTAATCTACGCCTATGTGTGTTTATAAGAAACTGAAAAAAAAAACACAACTATCAGAGGATGTCAACTTCTAAAGTAGGGTGACCATATTTTGATTACCGAAAACCAGAACACTCGGCCCGGCAATGAGATACTCAAATGATAAGTGAGCTCATGTCACGACTCTCTTCATCAGTCTGCACTGGCGGCCGATAGCCGTGCGAATCAAGTTCAAGGCTCTGGTGCTCGCCTACAAAGCAACCACAGGCTCTGCACCAGTATACCTAAACTCGCTTGTTCAGACTTACACACCTTCCAGAAGCTTGCGTTCTGCAAGTGAACGACGCTTAGTGGTGTCATCCCAAAGAGGCATGAAATCCCTCACTAGGACCTTTTCCTGGACCGTTCCCACCTGGTGGAATGACCTGCCTGTCTCAGTTCGAGCAGCCGAGTCTGTAGCCATTTTCAAGAAACATCTCAAGACACTTCTTTTCCAGCAGCACTTGACCAATAAAGAATAGCACTTATCACTCTATCCGTTTCTGTTTGTTATAAAATTTAAAAAAAGTCCTATGTGTTTTGTGCTAGATTACGTGAGACTTGTTACAGCGCTTGCATATTGTTGCCATTGACTGTTCTTGGTTGCTTCTATTACTCTCATTTGTCAGCCTGGTCTCATCGTTAATACGTAGGTATTAATACTACTTTCAAAGAGACAAAACGTAGGTCTTTGTGCTTTTGGAGAAGTGCTAAAATGTAGAATATAGACGTATTTGCAACATTTAAACGTAGTATTATTACATTTTTACAGCTAAAAAACGTAAAATATTTACGAATCCATCATGAAATCTTTCTTTTTTTAAGAATACAAAACTTTATACTGGTAAAAACATTTTTTGTTGTTGTTATATCATAAAGATATCTATATAATTTCCCTTTGACCATTTTATTGATTAATGTAAGATCCGTTAACAACACCCCAAACCTAAACATACCAATTTAATACAGAATATAAAGAAAATAAAAGGTAAAACGTTGGAAAATGACGATTTTGGTAACAATATAGCATTAAACAAATATTTTGAACGGCTAATCCTACACCTAC
Source organism: Gobiocypris rarus (assembly GCA_023029165.1). Lineage (NCBI taxonomy): Eukaryota > Metazoa > Chordata > Actinopteri > Cypriniformes > Gobionidae > Gobiocypris > Gobiocypris rarus. Next base: position 25,623,065 of record CM040912.1, on the reverse strand, counting down.
CCCTAAACCTACCCATTAGCATTTATTAAAACAACGTACGTTACTGTTATAAAAAAAAGCATAACAGACAGACCAGTGTAATCACAATAATTTATTTATTGCAAAAATATCAAAAGTGGTACCAAAAGTAGTTCAAATGAAGATGTGTTGCAGGCGCAGTCCTCTCTGGTGGTATATAATAGTTTGTATGAGGTCCAGAGCAGAATGTAAGTTATTAATCAATTAAAATATTAATCCGGCTTCTCTCCGTGAAGTTGCTCGTTTCCCATTTCAAATACAAATCGACTGAAACACGGCATGTCAAAATCTGTGACGAAGCAGGCGAGAGCCAATGAGCGTTCGATGCCACTGCCGTAAATCATGTCGTAACGCTTCACGAGGGTGCGTTTTTGAATTTGAATTCACAACGAGCGTGAGATTTGATGTTTACCGTCGCGCTACTGAGAGGAGATGAAGACTAATGGAGATGAAGATCACTGGATAAAGGGCTCAATTAGGATTTGTTTCTCGCAAACATATGGATTCTAACGATTTGGATTACAGCGAACGAATAAAGTGTTGTGTTTTGTGAATTGATGTTGTGTTTTGGTGTATCTTGTGATCGCTAACATTAGTTGCTGAATAGGAGAAAACACCTTTTTATGTCTCACGGCAAACAAGCTAAATACTACAAAATGGTTGGCAAGAATGTTATTCATCTTAAGGTTTTAAAATGCAGTCTTCTTTTAACATTATCTAGTCATCCGAAATGAGTTTGTAGCAGAAGTCACGAACAGAGCAAAATGGTATTTTATATTTCTGTTATTTTATTTTATTTTTAGGTAGATTAACTTAGTAAAATGCATTTAATAAATGCCACTGAAAACATGATGATGTAACTATTGGATATAAAATAAACAATATTAATGCCACGATTTTGATATTAATGCATGGGAGCCGGTGGCTGGTAACTTACACGTTCACACTTGGATACGTAGATAATTTACATTTTAGTGCTGTCAATACGTCAATATTGTACATTTTAGTGCTGTTAATAAGTCAGTATTGTACGTTTTATTGTGTGTGAAAACGTAAGTAAATGTACGTGTAGTAGAATCACACTTTACGTAAAAATACTCACGTATTTTCATGAGATCACGTTGCATTTGTAAGTCGCTTTGGATAAAAGCGTCTGCTAAATGACTAAATGATACTCGAGTGCCGGTCAATTTAATGGCCCAATGGAGAGTAATGAAAACCAGGATATTTTCATCACTTTATAACAAGCTTTATAACTATATTACAAGCTCTGCAATTCACCAGCATCATGCTGACAGATGACGTCATTTAAATTACACTGTTATGATTAATAGTTTGATTATAAAGTACATAGACTATATGGATCTGGCTATCTGAGACTATAGTTTGAATTAATCCCTTTTCTTTGCATGACACACTGACATTGAATGGCTCTTTCTACATTATCCTGGTAATTTTCCTTGATTTTCCCAATAAAAACGTCCTTCACACAAAAATCCGTCTACAGGCTTTCATAGAAAAGAGATAGATTTTTTATGACAAGCGGTACACATGTTGGCAATAAAAAAGCGATTAATACATCAAAATGCTTGCATATAGAACCTTTAACAATAAACAGGATTCACTGTATAAACACGTTACGTTTTTTTTTTTTTTTTTTGTGAATCCTTTATTTAGTAAATCCTATCCTGTATTAGATCCACACAAATAATGCATACTTAAGGTGTATGATTACACTGTTACAGAAAAATTAAGTAGATAATACATTTTGACATTACAGTTTTAATGCTCATAATTTGGGTCTGAAGTAACTTTGCATTTTTAAGGCCTACTATTAGCATCGCATCTTAAACCTGAATCCATTTCGCCATTATGCGTTATATAAGGTTCATTAAAGTGGAGACAGAAAGCATACTGTAAATTTGAGCTCTAATTAATATATAAACAGCACAGCGTGAAAGACTATCTGTGTTTCTTGAGCCTGATATGAGGCAGCGCAGGACCATCTAATGATGTAAACTCTCAGTGTGTGGAGTTAAAATGTGTCCTGTTTTACTTGCAGCCCGGCTGGAGGTCAGTGTGATCGTTAATCTGATCCTGATCCTAGACCTGCCTGTCTCTTTCACACCAGACAGCTTATTGTCATGATGATGGCCATGACAACCCTTAACCTCCCTCCCACCCCCCTCTCTCTCTCCTGCACGCATTCCCTCTCTCTCCCGATTGTCTCATCACTCTGAAGGGAGACTCGTCTCTCACGCAGGTACCTGATGGCCGACAGGCTTCAGCTTCCTGTGGGTCTGATAATCAACGTGCTGTCAAGACTGTCAATATCCAGCAGACGAAGAGGCGACCAGGCCTGACACACATATACATACAGATGTGCGCACACACAAATATGCACGCATGCATGCGGATACCTGCTCAAGGACTCTCAATCACAAGCTAAAGAGCCCATATAGTGACATATCCTCGTATATATCCACTATACAGCGCACATACATGAATGCGCACACAAACCTGGCGTAAATCAGCTGCGGCTGTCAGGCCGTGCTTTTAGTAAAGGATAGATTAAACTCTGTGCCTGGATCTCTCTTTATGATCGCTGCAGGCTTTATTAATTAGGCCTAATCGTGATGAATGCTGGGCCTGTCATCTCCTCACACTGACAGGAGACAGGGTTCACGTGGCCTGCTTGAAGCTCGGTGACAGGGAGAGATGGCACAGTTTTAAACAGGAAGCTGACCCACGTCACCACAGCCCTCACCCACTCACACTGGGAAATCATCACAATACATCACTCATTAGCTCGTGTCACAGGCTATGAGAAGATACATTTCAGCCAATGTGCAAGAGGAAAACTGAGCTATGGTCATCACATACAGCACAACATTTTACTACGGTATTTTTAATTAATATATAAAATGGATAGTTCAGGTCGTTGATTATGATTGGCTGGGTTCTAAGATGTTGTAAAATAGTCTATAAACACACATCTGCAACCTCACTACATCAGTATTACTGTGCCACCGTATCTTTGTGCTTGCAACCATTGTGTTTAACAAGAACTACATTGATTGGCGGAAAAATTATCTGTTGTAGCCCGTCTGTTTGATCGGATCACATGAGCCAGCCTTTGCTCCCCACGTGCATCAATGAGCATTGGCCGCCCATGACCCTGTCACTGGTTCTTCTCATAGGTCTTCTCACTGTTCCTTTCTTGGACCTCTTTTGATAGATACTGACGACTGCAGACCAGGAAGACACCACAAAAGGTGTAGTTTTAGAGATGCTCTGACCCAGTCGTCTAGCCATCACAATTTGGCCCTTGTCAAACTTGCTCAAATCCTTATGCTTGCCCATTTTTCCTGCTTCTTATGTTCACTTGCTGCCTGATATATCCCACCACTAACAGGTGCCGTGATGAAGAGATAATCAGTGTTATAATGTTATGCCTGATCTGTGTTTTTTTACTTTTTAACAGGGCCCAACAGGGATGCCTAATCCTGTTCCTGGAGACCTACCTGCTTGAGTTGAGATCTAACCCTGGGCAAATAAACCTGTTTGTAATTATCACGTGCTCCTGAAAATCTTAGGGGCCATTTACACGACAGCGTTTTCAACTGAAAAAGGAAAACTGTTTTGTCCTTTCATTTACACAACAACTCCATTTTGGCGGCCTGAAAATGCCAAACTTTTGAAAACAGGTTTCAAAATGAATGTTTTTTTTTAAAATGATGCTCCATTTAAACAACAAAAAACATTTTTGAAAACAGGGATGTCATGCGCATGCGTATTACATGTTCATGCATGCATATTACGTGTTTGCAGGGTGTTTCTGAACAAAGTGACATCGCCAACTACTGGCTGGCATGCATAGTACTACAGCCTTTTTAGTCCTTTCGTAGATCTGTGTAAACGGGGATCGTTTTGACAACATTGTTGCGGTGTAAACATACCCTTAGTTAAATGGTTCAGTTGTGTTTGATCAGGGTTGAAGCTGAACTTTGCAGGATCTCCCGGTACAGGATAGGGCACCACTGCGGTACTTCAGTGTTTGCAATGCCTCAGAAAGGTCAACAAAAAATGCTTCTTTGTTGTTGAGCATTTATGTCTCCCTGAAATTTGACATTTGAAAACATAAAATACATAAATAAACTATTTATTATACTATTCATTGTAAGCGTTTTCTGAAGCTGTGGCCTAGCAGTTAGCATATGCGCCGACATAGAGCTGTGTGATTGTGGGAAATGCGAGTTTGAGTCTGGTTTGTGTCATTTCTTGATCCGGTTTCCCCATCTTTTACACATTATTTTCTTTCATCTTTCTACTGTCAATTTGTGCATACATTGTACAATGATCTAATTAGACATTGATTCAATAAAAACTGCATATTATTTCATAAAAGATCATGTGAAGCAGTGTTTCTAGACCTTTTCTGATTATTCTCTCTTTGACATTATTAAATGACTGGAAGACATGCATCGACATGGATCCACTTCCTCTTCTGAGCTCTTCTTTGAGCTATATGACCTGTATGAGTCACGTCAGCCTGCAAAACAATTACCCAATTCTTCCTGTTTCTTTTCTTTCTTCTATAGGGAAGGCTCTAACTGTGTCCCATAGTTTTGCATTGCATGTGTGTGTGTGTGTGTGTGTGTGTGTGTGTGTGTGTGTGTGTGTGTGTGTGTGTGTGTGTGTGTGTGTGTGTGTACTGTATGTGTATGAAGCCCAGCTAGTTCAATCACTGACCCCTGAATCAGTTAAGGAAACAGTCTGACATCGACTTTAATGAGAATAAATGAAATGATTGGACCTCATCAAGCAACACATACACATAGACACACACACACACACACACGTTCATCATGGCCTTTTGTTTCCGTAACAGCAACAATGAAAAATTAGACCTAATTAGTTGCACAGTACCTTTTGTTGAGGACTTTATGTGAAACACTATCCTGTAAGAATTACATATTTATGTAAATTCTCCTACAAATAACAACAGAACTAATGGGCTATCAGGCAAATTTTACAACGCCAGCAGGACGTCTGACACGTGACAGGTGACCTGCACGCTCCATGATATAATGAGGGTTTTCATCACTCTTTCTCTCTTTCTGTTTGTCTCGCTTCAGAGTGATAGTGTTTCAAGCGGTCGTGTTAGCAGAGAGGAACCTCAAATCAGTTGAGGACGTCCTCCCTTTAACAACTGCTTCCTGTGAGCAAAGTGCTGTGCAGGGTCTCACCTTCTGATCAAATCAGCAGACTGCAGCACAGGCACCATGTCAAACAGAGGACTGACACACCTCATGTCGCTGGGAGATGAACTGATTATCTTAAGGTACAGTCGTTTGACTCAAGGTCGCAAAACCAGGTCAAAATCTTGATACATTCTACTTTGATTAATCGTAATATGAATATGGCTGTTCATAGATTAAACATTGTAATGATCTTATATACATGAATAATTCATTAGTATAAGAACAATTAATTAATTGAATATATTTGCAGTAAATCAAATATCAGTATTTGCCGATAAAAACCTAAATCAACAACATTCAACAGCAAAACATTACATTATTGTAGCAGATCAGTAAATGAATAGACAAAAAAACACTGTATTTTTATTTTATTTTTTTATTTACACTGAACATCAGCCTGTCGCTTAGCCACAGTGCACATAAATCCATAATGCAATCCAGTTGTCATTATGTCTGAGGTAGAATATGGCTGATGGCAAAAACACAAGTTTTGTTTTGATTTGCATTTGAGCCAAGTCTGTGCTTGTCAGCTCCAGTCTGCAGATTCACAGTCACAGAATATTCTATAGCATATGATTGACAGATTTGATTGATTGATTGATTGATTGATTGATTGATCAATTGATCAATTGATCAATTGATTAATTGATTAATTGATTGGTCGACTGACTGGTTGGTTGGTTGGTTGATTGGTCGACTGACTGGTTGGTTGGTTGGTTGGTTGGTTGTTTTAATAATGAATTGTAACAAATTAACACTTTAAATTGTGGAAGCTGCTTCAGAGTCCTATCATGAGTTAAACAAAACTGTTGGTAAGATTCTCTTCTTTTCTTTTCTTTTGAAAGAAGAATATTTTTATTCAGCAAAGAGACTATTTCAGGTCTCCAATTTAACATTGTCTAGTGATTGGTCACATCTAAATTCTTTAGTTGGCGAAATTGAATTTCTGTGAATTGTATCAATTCACAGAAATTTAATTGGGCCAGTTGAAAACATTTTCACTGGAACATTTTAAATTGGAGACCTGAACTTTTTTACAGTGTATGTTGATTTTTGAAAAGGATTTACTGTCACTACACTGAAGACTGGAGTAATGACTGCTGAAAATTCAGATTTGCCATAAAATAAACATACATAAACATCACATAAATAAATCTAAATTACATTCAAAAATATATTTTAATTATATTTTAATTATAACAATAGTTCATTACACTACAAGTGAGACTTAAACTTTTGAATGCATGTCACGTTTTTTCTTTTTAAAGATGTAATTATTATCTATATATTTTTTATGTAACAATATCAAGAAATGTGACTTTAAATTCTCAAAAAAAATTATTTTTATTTTTTATGGAAAATGCTCCTGTGTTAAATCACCATGCCCTAAAATGTATATCAAAGTGGAGAAAGACTGACCTGATGGGATGGAATTAACAGTGTTAAACCCACAAACATGAGGCAACAGTAGAATGAAAAGAAATAGAACAAAACAATGCTCAAGGTACAGAACTGTGCCGAAACAATGCAAACAATAGAAGATTATTTGCAGCTCTTTCTCTATTGGTCCTCTCTCACTTTGTTGTTTGCTATGGGCATTCTTTAAAGCACGTCCCCACTTAACAAACCCTGCTGACGGTTTGTTTTTACTTTCTCTCCCCCTTTCTCACTTTTCTCTCTTTCTCTCTCAGTGTTAATTAAAGCAGGAGCACGTGTGTGACTCCACTTCAGACTGGGAGTGCAGCGGGCTAATTAACCTCGCCTGTCCCTCCGCGCAACTTAGCCCCACAACCACCATTATGGCTTTAATATGCCAAATTAGAAACTGATTTTGAACTGCATCTGCCCTGAAGAGAAATATTGATCTCTATTCTCTCTTTCTCTCTCTTCCCCTCTTTCCTTTTCCCTCCTCCTGCCCACTGGCCATTTGGTCTTGTGGTTCAGTTCTATTGCCTAAATTAGTTATCCGATTGGTCCCTTTGATTAATGGAGGGTCCGCTTGCTTCATTACACATGACAACGCTGAATAATCAGAGCACGCCACTGCATGCACACGCACTCGCAAACTACTTCTGTTTTGTCAACCTCGCCCTGAAGTACATTTATAGAATTATTTAGCATATAGTTGGCCATAATTTATTTGTATGACACATTTCTCGATCAGGAGCCATTGTAGAGTGTCATATATGGATAGGAAAACAAGGTAAACTAGATGTGCAAATCAATGAGCGGAACCCCAGGGAATATCAGCAGCATAATCAGGATGCAGGACTTGACCCTGCCTGCATTCCAACCTGTCAATGTACGCCAGTGGAAAAGTGATATCGTGTTTTTAGCCAGAGAATTACTTCAGCGTACTCACTCATATGTGCTCATATGCTGCCCTTTTCACTGCTGTGGGTTTCTCTCTCTCTCTCTTTCTTTCTCCCTTTTTTCTATCCTCAAAGCGTTTGACTGCATCACTCAGTACGGGTCTCTTCTCATTTATTCTTTTATGAAATGTCTCTCTGTATAGCTCTCTGGCCTTGTGGGAAATGCTGCAGCACTTTGTTGTTGGAATGAATGATTAATTCATTTATTTATGTTGATTGTGTGTGTGCGTGTTGATAAAATGATCAATGTGATCCAAAACAACAACTGTAGAAAAAGGAGGAAAAAAGTAGTCATTCAGGTTGAATGACCGTTACAGTTAATTAAGTAGAAGTTAATTTAATCTGCTGTTATTGATTATTGGGATGCCCATTACTGCAATGGGGCCAAGGAACAAATACATAGTGCTTTTATTATATATATTACACACAAAAAAAAAAAACAATCTAAAGCACTCATGGTCATATGAAAAAGAAAGTGCACCCTTTGGAATTTTCTGGTTTTACATATTAGGACATAATGGTAACACTTTACAGAAGGTTTCATTAGTTAACATTAGTTATTGTATTAACTAACATGACCTAACCATGAGCAATACATTTGTTATTGTATTTGTTAATCTTTGTTAATGTTAGTTAATAACAATACAGCTGTTCATGGTTTGTTCATGTTAGTTCACAGTGCATTAACTAATGTTAACAAGATTTTAATAAAGTGTTAGTAAATGTTGAAATGAACATTAACAAAGATAAATAAATGACTTATAAATGCAGTTCATTATTAGTTCATGTTAACTAATGTAGTTAACTAATGAACCTTATTGTAAAGTGTTGCTGACATAATAATATAGACTAGGCCAAAATGGAGAAGCCATGTGTCAAACTAAGTACACCCTTACTTCTTCCATAGGATTTAAAAAGGGTATAGCAGTCAGGCACTGATAATCAAATGCCTTTGATTAACTGATCATCAGAAAGTGTGATCACCTCTATAAAAGCATAAGTTTTGGCATTTTGCTGATCTGGAGCATTCAGGTGTGTGTTAACACAATGCCAGGGAGGAAAGACATCAGCAATGATCTTAGAGAAGCAATTGTTGCTGCCATCAATCTGCGAAGGGTTCATTCAACATCCATCATTGAACAGTTAGGAAGATTATTCACAAGTGAAAAACATTCAAGTCAGCTGCCTTCCCAGAAGTGGATGTCCCAGCAAATTCACCCTAAGGTCAGAATGTGGAATGCTCAGAGAAACTGCAAAAACCCAAGAGCTACATCTCAGACTCTGCCTCATTAGCGTGTTAAATGTTAAAGACTGAACAAGTATGGCTTGTTTGGAAGGGTTGCCAGGAGAAAGCCTCTACTAACTTGGCAGCACGGCTTAAGTTTGCAAAGTTGCATCTTAATAAATCACAAGTCACAAGTTCCACAAATCACTTCTGGAACAATGTGTCACATGCCTGTCCTGTCTTGTGTGCACATGTGGGTTTGTTAGTGTGGCCATGTGCCTCTGTCATTGTCAGATCCCACCCCCTTGTTATCTCGTTGTTGGTTAATTTGCCCCACCTGTGTTTGCCTCACTCCCTGCTTGATTTCTCCCCTTTATAAGCTCCTGTGTGTTTGCAGTCCTTGTCGGATCGTTGTCTTGTCTACGCCTCCCCGCTTTCCCTGTCGGTATGTGTTTGAGTATTTTGTGTTTTTGATTATGTATTTTTCCCCCTCGTGGGTTTTGTTTTGAGTTTATGTTTTGTTTTGTTAATAAATTCCCTTATCACTGCACTTGAGTCCTCGCACCTGTTTGTCCCTTGTATAACGTGACAGAACGATCCGACCCTCAGAGGACTCAGCAGGATGAGTAAAGGCCAGTCCATCCTCATGGGCTAAGTGCACTCCGCCAAGAGGGAAGGGACATACGTGGCTTTACCCAGAGGTTCTGGGAGAGGGCAGAGCAGCTAAATTGCCATAATGGGAACATCAAGGACATTTTTAATCTCTGCCTGGATTACCCTCTTCCACAGTGGGAGATGGAGACGGTGAGTCACTTGAACTTTTGGAACTTTGCGAACTATCTCTACCACCACAAGAAGAGAATGGTTCCAGTTCCTGTGGTCCCAGTTCCGGGAGGCCCAGTCCCGGTGGATCGTGCCGGTGGATCGTGTTCCGTTGTCCCTGTGCCGTGGATCGTGTTCCGGTGGTCCCTGTGCCGGTGGATCGTGTTCGGTGGTCCCTGTGCCGGTGGATCGTGTTCCGGTGGTCCCAGTTCCGGTGGATCGTGTGCCGGTGGTCCCAGTCCCGGTGGTTCGTGTTCCGGTGGTCCCTGTGCCGGTGGATCGTGTTCCGTGGTCCCTGTGCCGATGGATCGTGTTCCGTGGTCCCTGTGCCGGTGGATCGTGTTCGGTGGTCCCTGTGCCGGTGGATCGTGTTCCGGTGGTCCCTGTGCCGGTGGATCGTGTTCGTGGTCCCTGTGCCGGTGGATCGTGTTCCGTGGTCCCAGTGCCGGTGGATCGTGTTCGGTGGTCCCAGTCCCGGTGGATCGTGTTCCGGGGAGTCCTGATCCGGTGGTCCCGAGTCCGGACATGGCCTGGAGGGCTGTGACCGGATACGTTATGGTGGCCTTCTGGAGGGCGTGGGAGAAGCACAGGACTTTCTCCGAGCCCCCAGAGGCAGTCCCGTGGTCCCAGTCCCGGTGGTCCCAGTCCCGGGGATCCCTATTCCGGAGGACCCTGAGCCGACGGACCCTGAGCCGACGGACCCTGAGCCGACGGACCCTGAGCCGACGCGGACCTGAGCCGACGGACCCTGAGCCGACGGACCCTGAGCCGACGGACCCTGAGCCGACGGACCCTGAGCCGACGGACCCTGAGCCGACGGACCCTGAGCCGACGGACCCTGAGCCGACGGACCCTGAGCCGGGCGGTCCCGCTTCGGGCGGACCCTGAGCCGGGCGGTCCCGCTTCCGGCGGACCCTGAGCCGGGCGGTCCCGCTTTCCGGCTGACACTGTGCTGGATGGGCCGCCCCGGCTGCCCGAACCCTGTTGGCCGCCCCGGCCGCCCGAACCCTGTTGGCCGCTCCGGCCGCCCGAACCCTGCTGGCCGCCCCGGCAGCCCGAGCTCTGCTGGCCACTCCGGCCCGTCCGTCCGCCTGAACTTTGCTGGCCACTCCGGCCCCTCCGGCCGCCTGAACTTTGCTGGCCACTCCGGCCCCTCCGGCCGCCTGAACTCTGCTGGCCACTCCGGCCCCCCCGGCCGCCTGAACTCTGCTGGCCATCCCGGCCGCCTGAACTCTGCTGGCCATCCCGGCCGCCTGAACTCTGCTGGCCATCCCGGCCGCCTGAACTCTGCTGGCCATCCCGGTCGCCTGATCTCTGCTGGCCGCCCCGGCCGCCTGAACTCTGCTGGCCACTCCGCCCCCGGCCGCCTGAACCCTGCTGGCCACTCCAGCCCCTGGTCGCCTGAACTCTGCTGGCCACTCCAGCCCCGGCCGCCTGAACTCTGGTGGCCACACCGCCCCGGCCGCCTGAACTTTGCTGGCCACTCCCCCTCCGGCCGCCTGAACTCTGCTGGCCACTCTGGCCCCCCGGCCGCCTGAACTCTTTGTGTTCCCTGTCCCTCCCTTGTTTTCCCCTTCCTTACCTGTTTCTCCCAGGTCTGTCCCTTCCGTCCCGCCCTGGTGTCCCTCCCGCCCCGCCCCTGGTCTGTCCCTCCCGCCCCGCCCCTGGTCTGTCCTCCCGCCCCGCCCCTGGTCTGTCCCTCCCGCCCCGCCCCTGGTCTGTCCTCCCGCCCCGCCCCTGGTCTGTCCCTCCCGCCCCGCCCCTGGTCTGTCCCTCCCGCCCCGCCCCTGGTCTGTCCCTCCCGTCCCCGCCCTGGTCTGTCCCTCCCGCCCCGCCCTGGTCTGTCCCTCCCGTCCCGCCCTGGTCTGTCCCTCCCGTGCCGCCCTGGTCTGTCCTCTCCCGTGCCGCCCTGGTCTGTCCCTCCCGTGCCGCCCTGGTCTGTCCCTCTCCCGTGCCGCCTGGTCTGTCCTTCCCGCGCCGCCTGGTCTGTCCCTCCCGTGCCGCCCTGGTCTGTCCTCTCCCGTGCCGCCTGGTCTGTCCCTCCCGTGCCGCCCCTGGTCTGTCCCTCCCGTGCCGCCCTGGTCTGTCCCTCCCGTGCCCCCTGGTCTGTCCCTCCCGTCCTAGTGGAGCGCCTGGTAGCCGCTCCCAAGGAGGGGGTAATGTCACATGCCTGTCCTGTCTTGTGTGCACATGTGGGTTTGTTAGTGTGGCCATGTGCCTCTGTCATTGTCAGATCCCACCCCTTGTTATCTCGTTGTTGGTTAATTTGCCCCACCTGTGTTTGCCTCACTCCCTGCTTGATTTCTCCCCTTTATAAGCTCCTGTGTGTTTGCAGTCCTTGTCGGATCGTTGTCTTGTCTACGTCTCCCGTTTCCCCGTGTCGGTATGTGTTTGAGTATTTTGTGTTTTTGATTATGTATTTTTCCCCTCGTGGGTTTTGTTTTGAGTTTATGTTTTGTTTTGTTAATAAATTCCCTTATCACTGCACTTGAGTCCTCGCACCTGTTTGTCCCTTGTATAACGTGACACAATGTCCTTTGGACAGACGAGACCAAAGTGGAGATGTTTGGCCATAATACACAGGCCATGTTTGGCTAAACATCTCCACTTTGGTTTGTTTCTCGTTTTGGTCATCTCCACGTTTGGCGAATACCAAAATACAGCATATCAGCACAAACACCTCATACCAACTGTCAGGACCTGGGCACCTTGCAGTCATTGAGTCAACCATGAACTCCTCTGTATACCAAAGTATTCTAGAGTCAAATGTGGTGCCATCTGTCCGACAGCTACAGCTTGGCCGAAATTAAGTCTTACAACAGGACAATGATACCAATAACACTAGCAATTCTACAACGGAATTGCTGAAAAAGAAACTAATCAAGGTGTTGCACTGGCCCAGTCAAAGTCCAGACCTCAACCCAATTGAAATGCTGTGACGAGAGCTGTGCATAAACAGATGCCCACAAACCTCAATGAACTGAGGCAGCATTGTAAAGAAGAGTGGGTCAAAATTCCTCCACAACAATGTGAGAGACTGATAAATCATGCAGAAAATGATTACTTCAAGTTATTGCTGTTAAAGGTTGCTCTGCAAGCTTTAAAACCATAGGGTGTACTTAGTTTTTCACACATTTTAGCTTTATTTTTGTTAAATAAATAATGAAAGCATAATAAATGTCACATGTTTTTGTTCATCGGAGGTTGTACTTTTGTTTAGCATGTGTGGCTTAACATTTGGAGATGGTGATTTGCATGTATAAACAAAGAAAACATAAATTACATTTACATTTCACATACATGGAACAGAAAAGAACAGAGAGTTAACAAGCACTGTCTCTACAATGCAACTGAGCCTCAGGAAGCATTAAGTTATTATTTTCAATAATGTTTACAAGTATATCCAGGCCTTTGGGAGGGAATGAAAAATGGCAGCCTTGGCCGTATGGAGCAGAGCTGCTGTTCACCTGTGACGCTCTGCTCATCCAGCCTCTGAAAGCTATCATTAGTTTTGCTTTTTTAAACCTCCGGTGTCCGTTCTCTGTGTGAGTATGTGTGTGTGAAAGGGTTTTGCATGGGGAAGTCTGTGTAGGCTTATTACCTGCAATAGTTTCAAGTGTATATTTAGCTTTTAATGTAACTGGAGATTGTGTTGTGGTTGTATTGTATTGCACTTTTGAATAACATTTACTACACATAGGACCATTTAAAGCACTTCTTTTTTATTATGGCATTTTCATAACTTCCTTCACCATTTCAAGTGTTAGAAACAAGCATGCTTTGTTTTCTTCACTTCTTTACTGGCATTTCAGATACCCAAATTCAATAAGACAGCATCCTACTCTCGTCCCAAATGAAACTAGTTTTGGTCTAGACATTGTAGTGCTACAATTGAAAATTATGAAGATTACATAGCGCAGACATTGATGTTTTGAGATAAGGGGATTGTGGAAAATCTGAGTCTAGGGGATAATAAAACCAACAAGAATTGGGGTTGGGGGATACAATAAGGAAGGTTTGGCGTAAATCTTAAGGCCCTGAAGGGCAGGATGTTGGAGACACGGTGTCTGCACCCTAAAGACGGGTTAATAAAGTAGAAAATGCTTAACCGATGTGAGCTCTCCCAGAGAGTCCAGGTGCGGCTGCTGTGGCATGTTCATGTTCTCCTTGTTATTTTCAATGTCCCTAAACATTAAATGTTATTTATAAACCTGCTAGCTAAATAAATCTTCTTCAGGAAATATACACACACCAAAAGAGTCAAGGAATATGACAATGAGAAAGTGAGGGAAGGAAATAGGACTAAAGATGGACAGAGTTTGGCTCCCGCTCTCCTTTCAGTGCAAGCTAGAGTTATGAGGGACAGAAATCAGACGAGGACCACCGTGTCTGTGTTCAGATGCTTCCTGAATGCTGACGTACCTGACAGAAAAATCCGGAAAGCGTCTTTGTGCCAGGAGTCTCAAAGCACCTCTCATTCTTGCTTAGCTTTCATGTTGACAGGTGGCTGCGTTTAGAGCAGCCTACAGTCTCTCGATTCACAGAACATTTACATTCCCTTTGTTACATATAAAGGGACCATACACTAGAAATAGAAATCATTGGAGTGTCTCAAGTTGTTCTAGGGCGTATATGTGTGTTTTTGTGTATGTGATTGCCTCAAGGCCTTGGGCAACCATCAGAACAGGAAAGAATGGCGGCCAACAAAGTAAGTCTGAAAGCAATAGCAGCATATCCTGATTATCTATTCAATCATTTGTAACCTGTTTCCTGGGAACACTGGAAATGTCACCATTCAGGTCTAAATCATCCGCTTCTCTAATCAACGCCAGCGTTCCAGTGCCCTTCTGCTCTGCTTTCTTTCTCTGTTTATGTCTGAACTGTTCTCTCTTTCTTCTTCACCCGTCTCACTCTTTCTACCTCAAGTTTGATTGGAGAGTCAGTTGCTTCCGTAGTGATACATGCCAGATGTTGCTACAAGCAGATTTCCCAGATTTATAGCCAGGCTCTAACAGGCATAATTAAAGTGAACTGCTTAACGGAAAGGGAGGGGGCAGTCCACAGTTCTGTTTTTGAGTATATTAAAAGTCTGTTTGTAAAAATTTGCCTCCTTATACGACAATCCCTAAAATCGCCTCCCTTTGCCAGGTTCCCGACTGGAATGGGTGTGAGAGAGAGCCATGTGACAAGGCACACCTCGATAAAATAATAATTCATTTCTTTCAAAAAATCCTACTAACCTCAAATTTCAAACGGTAGTATATGTAAATTGACCACTGACCTAGAAATGTGCCCAATTTTCAAAAATCTGCTGACCTTATTGTAAGTTTTGAGTTGTAACATAGTACAGTTCATTACCTCTCATAATATATGAACTGCCCTAATATCTCTCTACCTGACCTGTCCTCTCTGTCCATTGGCCTCCTCAATCTCTCTTTCCACTCTGTGTATCATGTCATTGTGTGAGGGTGTAGTCTGGACGGCTGCTTCGCTGCAGATGCTAGCGGCGGGTGAGCCGCTAACACGCTAACACCTGTCTGTTGGCCCTCCTGCCAGAACACTCTGACAGCTCTGTCTGCTTTGACTAATGATGTGATTGATGGACAAAATAAGAGAGCGCACATGAGCACACATGCACACACAGTCCAATACACACTCTCATGTGCGGGCGGTGTGAGTGCGGCCCGCGCCTGATGCGGGATATGGTGTCAGTGAGTCCTCATCATGTGGCAGCTGAAGGTGTATTCTTCTGCACGGCTCATTAGTCAGTAATGGTAGAGTACACCCCCCCAACATACACACACACACACTCCACAAAAATATGAAGGGGGTGAGTGGAGGTGGATGATGGGGCTGATTCTGGATGGAAGGCCACTCAGACCCGTTAGTGGCATATTGCTGCATGGGCAGCTCAAGCAGTCTCCAGCTCCCAAAACCAGCGGACCAGGGGGGTTAAGAGATGAAGGTCAAAAGAACGATCTTGTATATTACCTAGATTCTTTTTTCTTTTGTTACTGTTACTGTGTATACAGTACCCATTAAAACATATATACTTTTATGCTTGCTCTTTATTTGTTGTAGGAGTTGATTTTTGTGACAGAGACTGCAGCTAAAAATGCTGTATACATGTGTAACATTCAGATTAGATAAAACAACATAAAACAATTAAATGGTGGTATTTTCTATTATAGTCACGGTTCTGTTAGTGTTTTGGACTTTCGGTTTGTATTTTGATTCGTTCCTGTGTTCCTTTGTTCAGTTTCCCGCCATTGCTTTGTTCCCATGGTTATCTTTGTTAGTTTATTTGTCCCATCTGTGTCTAGTTAATAATCTTGTTTCTGTTCACTACTTAAGTTGCACCCTCACCTTCAGTCTTTGTCTAGTCACTGTTATGTTAGAGTGCGTTTCCCTGGCCGTCTGTCTGTTCCTGAGCAACATTATTAAAGTTTCAGTTTGGATTTTGATCCTTTAGTTTGTTATTGGCTCCTGATACTGTTACAGATGACTAGACCCACATCTAAAATGGCTGGAGATTATTTTCTCTCTCTCTGGCAGAACGGATGTCCTCTGGAGAACTTTGCAGAGTTTTTGGATTCACATCTGGTGAGATGGAGTGATTCTTCACTCAAGGCCTACTTTTGGATGGGACTGCATGATGAGTTATATCTGTTCCTGTCTTCTGGTCATTATAATTTACCCCTAGTTGAGTTCATTAATTTCGTCCTCTGCCTATATGGTTCAGATTTCGTGGTTGAAGTATCTGAGGACATTTCCTATGATCATCCAGTCCCATCCTGAAAAAATTTGAGTGCTCCAGTTCACCCCAAGCCCTCCACAGCTGCTCAAGATTTGATTCCTGACCAGCCAGCATCCTCAGCAAAAATGGCCGCTGCCATGCCTGGGCTTATGTCTATAGCCAAGATGGCCGCCTCTGGAATTCAGTCCCTGTCGGAGCCTGCAGAGACACCCCCACCACACCCACTGCATGCTTTAGGGGGTCTGTTAAATCTCAATGGGCTCTGGGGAGGCAAGTGATGTGGCCTCCCGCTGTAACTTTAACCACTGGTGTCGCTGTTGGACAGTGTTACTTTAGAAAAACAAGTGATTTGTACATATATCATTGTCATTTGTACTTTTGATACCACTTTTGGAATGATTGTCGTCCCACTTGTCTGTCTGTTTTTCATTGTAACTGCATATTTTTAAGAAAAGGTTATGGGTTGGTTTAGTGGTAGGAGAGGGATTATCTTTTGTATGCTAAACGTGCATTCC
This sequence comes from Gobiocypris rarus, assembly GCA_023029165.1. Classification (NCBI taxonomy): domain Eukaryota; kingdom Metazoa; phylum Chordata; class Actinopteri; order Cypriniformes; family Gobionidae; genus Gobiocypris; species Gobiocypris rarus. The sequence continues at coordinate 25,606,092 of CM040912.1, read as the reverse complement.
ATTACGTTTATATATGTTTTTTATATTCTCTATAAAATGGTTATTTTGGGGTTAGGTGGTGGGTTAAGGGATCTACAATTTACACTTTAATACATATTAAATGCTGGGTAAAAAAACAACCCATGTTGGTTTGAAAAATGGACTAACCCAGCAATTGGGTTGTTTTAATCATGCGGTTGAGTTAAATGTTTGCTTAAGACAACCCAATCGCTGGGCTAGTCCATTTTCAAACCCAACTTTGGTTGTTTTTTAGCCCCCATTTTTTAGAGTGTACTATAAAATCAAGCATCACGTCAGTCAGGCTCACATCAGCTGATAACCAGCTATTCCTGACGTGTATCAATCCAGTCTCGACACTTATCAGCACGGCCATTTAAATTCCCATTTCTCAGCAGTTCTCTATCGCATCGCTGCTTGCAACAAACTCCCTCCTCCAACCCCAACTCCACCTTTACCTGTGTTTAATTTGCTTTGTTTCTTTTTATAGGTCTCTACATGGTAAACTTTTCTCTCATGAATTGTCTACATTCTCATAATATGAATTTGTAATTACATATGCATATACTGGTTACATTCTGTATGGGGGGTTGACTTGCTGCTCTCCACGCGGGCGCATGGACAGGCGTGGGGAGTTCTTGCCCAGAACAGAATCATCATCAATAACGATAATAAACAATATACTCGACAAAGTGGTCCTGACTGAAATGCAATTATACAACTATCTTTATTTTTGTAATGCAGTTCTTTGATATGGGAAGAAGGAGGTGGGAAATGGCGAACGTTAACAAAGACTTAATAAATAAATTAAATGAAAATGTAACATGGGCAGCCTCTTAAGGACGGCTGCCACACACACACACACACAAATAATAACACATAAACAAAACACAACGTAAAGTCCAGGCCTGGGGCCTCATTTATTAAACTTTGCGTAGGATTTGCGTCAGAAGTGGCGTACGGATGAAACATAGGACGTGCGTACGCACAGAATTATTCGGATTTGTAAAACCGTGCGCACGCACATCCTACGCAGTTTTCCCTTAGTAAATCACAATCAATTCTAAATGTAGCGCAACTTTTCCGGCTTCATGTCACGCCCATAGGTGCCCATAAATAACTTTGTGAAACGCCCACAAGTTAATATTCATCGATTGCGAAATCAAAAATGTTGTTTAGAGGGCACAGTGTGGGCATTACTATGCCAAAAAGGCAGTTGAGTGGCAAAAGGTTGCAGACGCCATAAATGCTGTAGCCTCACAACCTCGGACCGTGGCCAAAATAAAAATGAAATGGTCGGACATCAAAGTCGAGGCAAAAAAGCATCAGCACTCCATCGCCAGAGTGTCTGCCACGGGTGGGGGAAATGGGAAATAGTTTAGTGCAAATGTAGTTTCTTGCAGCTCTCTGAATGGTTGAGACATATGGTAAATGGACTGCATTTATATAGCGCTTTTAACAGACCAGTGGCCATCCGAAGCACTTTACACATTGCCTCACATTCACCCATTCACACACTCATTCATACACCGACGGCGGTGTCAGCCATATGAGCGCCATCCAGCTTGTCGGGAGCAGCTGGGGTTAGGTGTCTTGCTCATAGACACCTCGACACTTGGTCAGGTGGAACCGGGGATCGAACCACCAACCTTCCGGTTTGCAGACAATCTACATGAACCACTGAGCCACTGCCGCCCATATGGCATACGTTACTTTATCAAAAATAAAACAAACTAAAGGCAAATGCATGAATACCATGATTACGTAGCTGATGAAGAAATTTTTACTATGAAAACAACTTTCCCCAGTGGACAATTAATACATCTATCTATCTATTTATCTATCTATCTATATATCTCCCTAATTATCTATCTGTCTGTCTATCTAATTGCATCTAGATCTGCTCCGCCAGACGGACACATTGACGAGAATATCAGTTTTGTACAATATTTTGTTCTGTTTACCATATTATTTATGAGGATGTATTGCATAACATGCCAATATTATTGCAGAACATATTTCACTTTTCTTTTTTACAAATGTGTTAATTTGCATTTCTGTTGTAATTTTCGTAAGTTGTATTTCTGTTGTAAGTTTGTTTTACACTGCAGATCGCTCAAACTGGTGTTCGTGTAGGCTGTTAATTGTAAGACTTGCTTTGTGAAGTCTTCATGTTATATGAGAGGCAGTATTGCCATTTATTTTACACAACGGTATACAGTTTCACACACTTGCACGTGTTTCTTCCATCTGCCGACGGTGTCGTCATTTCTCATTTCACCCGTTTTTGTGCGTAGGCCTGGGTCAGAGCTTGCGTGAAGGACCGCAAATTTTCCCGTCAAGTTTGCTTTTTATAAATACAGATTATTGCGTAGAGAGCGGCGTACGCCTTCTTTTGTGCGTACGCAACGTTTATAAATGAGGCCCCTGGTCCTCTCTCTTCCTTCACTGTTGTCGCTCCTCCTTTTCTGTGCCCAAGTTCGCCCTGTTCTCACGGTCCCCGGCCTGGTCCTGCTTGCCACAATTACTGTATATAAAAGATATGTTTCTTTAGCTCTTAATACATAAATTGTATGTTTAAATGTTGTCCATACATCCATATTGTAAGGTGCTGAGAGAATTTTCTTGTGGTGCCCCCCTCAGCACTTGGTGCCCTACGTGCAGCGCGTGGTGGGAGCGGCGGCACTGGTCCTTAATATCTCTAAGGCTCATTGAGAGTAAATATCCCAAATGGGATAGAAACATTTGTGCAGTGCCTTCATTGTGAGAAACCATTTTGCTTAAGTCTGAACCATCAGTCTGAACCAAATCTGGGCTCACAATTTCAAGAAAAAAAGAAGAAAAAAGTAGACTGATGCAGTTTCCTCTCTTTTTGTAATATCAATATCAGATGATCAGAGGTTGAATTGAAAGACAGGTGAAGGCCAACTGTGTTATCATTAAGAGGAGGAGATGGGTAAAAAAAATTAAAAAAAATAATACAAAAATAAAATGAAAGAAGAAAGGAAGAGCAATATTTTGATTAAGGAGTTGTCTCTCAAGAGTCTTTGCCGCACAGCGAAAATGAGATGTTTTTCATTTGAGCTTGAGATTTATGTTCTTGAAAAATGCAGAAGTGGAAGTTGAATTATGGCACATTGGCATGCTTTGCTTTCTTAATAGCTGTAATTGCTCTTTTTTGCAAAGGCCTCAATGCTGTTTCCTTCCAATGTGATGAAGAATATGTCTGCAGCGTGTTAATACATGATTTAACAGAAACATTCCCCTCAAAACAACCCCATATTCTTAAAAGAACCTAATTTATTTTGACAGAACAAAAACGTGGTAACTTACTGAGAAAGTGGGGCATAATTCTTATCTCTTAGTAACTGGAATTCACTTTAGTTACATCTCATAGCACAGTGTTCTAAGTGTAGCAACAATGGATACATGCTGTTTGATTTTCTTTTAACTGGAAAACTATATGCCTGAATGTAATGTTATGCTAATGTGATTGTCATATGACCAACTGTAGAATATCTGCATAATGTATGTAGGGCTCTATGATTTTTGTCATGCGGAAAATGCAGACATAATCACATATCATTAAAAGTAATTTTACTGTGTAATGCAGAATGTCACAGAATTTAGCAAAATTTAAATGAATTAAAAGGGCTATAAGCCTACACTATAGTGTATATAGCTTGACTGTGAAGTTTAAACCCTCAAAAAGACTTTTGAAACATGAAGTCTGCATGTTCTGCGTGTCTATGTGTGAATAACCTGTGCAATTTCGTCTACTGTTATTATTATTATTATTATTATTATTATTATTATTTACATCTACTTAAAGCATGTGACGCTCATATGTTGTCAACGTCTTAAGTCTCACTACATGTGGAGGACGCTCCACATGAACTTCATCTCCAGAGCTGTTTTAAAAGTTGACTTTATAGGCATTTCACAATTTCATTTGGTAAAACAATTGTCAATTACACACAGAAACTTAAAGCTCTTTACTACAAACCACCAAAATAAAAGTCTGGTTTAACTTGATTAAATTACAGAAATATATAATTTAAACAGTAAACCTCTGCAGCACTTTGTTTGCCAAAAAATGTATAATAATAATTTAAAACATAATAATAATAAAATTGTTTAAATTTCACTTGGGTAGTTTTTAAAAGATTAATTCAGCTGAATATTTTAATCCTTCAATTGATTACCACCATTTAAAACAATAAATGCATGTTTTAGAATGTATGAATCATAGTTTGTCTTTGTGTGACTTTGAGTGCCGGTTTGTGTGAGGCAATCGAGATTTATATACATTACATCTGCCAAAAGGGGAGCTGGACACACAGATTGTTTGCATTTGTCTGTGGTTCATGTTTGTGGTTTACAGTGTGTGTTTATATCTGCATCTAAAGGCTCTAGAGTTCAGCGGTGAGATTCTCTACAGCACGGGGGAACAATGCCTCTTCCCCAGTGGAGGTTTAAGGGAAAACCAGCTCTGACGTGGTCGACCAGCCTACTGATCCAGCTCTGACAGCCTGCCTCCTCCTGGCCTGGTTCTCACTTCTCTCCCCTAGAGTCTGGTCTAAGAGAGAGTCAACGACCAGCAGTCTGGTCAGGCACGCACGCGACTGTCAACCCTTCCACCCTCTGGCCTGCACGGCTGTCAACACTCTCCATCTCCTATTCCTCTCAGGAGAGAATGTCCCCGCCTCTGCCACAAAACAAACAGACTGAGATATCAGAAAACACAATCACAAAAAAAATCCTCAAAGAGACCTGTCACAATCTATCTATAAAGATGTCACAAGAAGCTATTTTGAATGTAAGCCGCTTGCGTACTGCAGACAAAAACCAGAACAAAGGGAAAAGGGTGGAGTGGAGGAAAACACAGAGAAAGAAAGAGTTCGACAGATGGATGAGTGTTTTGGTTTCAACAACATTTGAGCCCCATTTCTGTCCCTCTCCATAGGGGACTGGTCTCAACGCGCTGCTCCGCAGAGAACTGGACGACTGGGACTCTCCTCCCCGCATCAGCGGACCAATCTGCCGCCTGTACATGTCTCCATTTAGCATGCATCTGGATCACACTCTGGATCCAGCTCTCATTATGTCTTCCTTCATATAATTACTAGTCTGTCTATTGCAAGCCTTCATCTGATAAAATGTCTGAGGTCACCGGAGATTCATGTACTTCTCTGAAAAGAAAGTTTGATTGTTGTCACGATCTCACTATGAATATGGATGTGCTTTAATTAGTATTCTCTATAGTTATACACTAACAGATTACATGATTTAATGTTACATTTTAGGTATTTTACATCTATGTACTGCACAATAATACATTTATTGGAGTCAATTCAAAGGTTATTGATTTCATTTTTAATCTTTTTTTTTTTTTTCAGGTCAGGGTGCATTTTAAAGGTGCATTCAGTAGTTCTTTAGCCAGCTTTATCATCGCTGTTTAATAAGAATAGTTTTAGACATTGCCATCTATGGGTGTGGTTCCGCATGATGTGGTCATGTGGTCCTACCTGATATTAGGGAGTTTTAGAGAGCTGTCTACACCGTGATTATTTCCCTTATGAGTCCAATACATCACTACTCCAGAATTTCTCCTTCATCAAACCTTTTTACACTTTCACCTCCAAATAACCACAACTCCGGTGAGGTTTTTACCCCAGTTCATAGGATCCCAATACAGATTCTACAATCTTCAGATCATCACGTGTATTTTTTAAACCCATATTTTTTATTTTAATTTCAAGCTGCACCTTGTATATTCTGAAAACTCATTTAGTCCCATGTCAATAAAAATTTAACAAATAAGTGATAATTAAATGATGACAGAACTTCCATTCAAATTAACATTTTAAAGTTTGTTCTTGGTTAAAGTGAAATTTGTTACCAAAGTGATTTTTAAGGGGCTATTTACACGTCACCGTTTTCAACTAAAACCTGAAAACTTTTATGTGTTTATGCTATTCATTTACACAACAACATCGTTTTTGGGGCCTGAAAACACAAAGTTTTGAAAACCGGTTTTTAAAGTGCAAGCTCTTGAAAACGAATCGTCATTGTCTCTATGTAAACAACACAAATGTGAATCTGTGAAAACTGTAACATCACGAGCATTACGTGTTTAGTCTATAGGCTACTATAGGCGTGCGCATTTGGTGCAAGTCTGCTCTGTAAAAACATAATGCATATGTGAGCAGGCATGCATGTTGTTGTGCAAGTGTACCCTTAGAGTGAAATTTTCATGTAGTATTTGTTTACTAATTTGTGAAACCTTGCACTTGTCCAAGGTAACCTTTTAAGCCTTTGGTGGAATTTAATGTCATTTAACAACATGTTCTCACTCCCAAATCGTCACATATTGACGCTTGGTCAGGTCCCCTCTGCGTCACTTTTTAACACACAGGTTACACCTTTAGCATACTTTTTCGACGTGCAAGGTAATCCATTGATTTCAGTTGTTTGCTTAATGAGTCAGATCAAGCTGCATTTAATTCTTTGCATTTGTAAAAGTAGATTGATTTTATAAATATTTATATGCTACATTTATATTTTGGCAACTAACCCCCTCTTACCCTAAACCTACCCACTTCTAAACAATATTAAAAACATAACAGGCAAATAAAAGTACAGTCACAGGTATTTATTGCAAAAACTGACCAAAAACAGTATAAAAGTAATAACTCATTTTGCATTCCAAGTCTTCTGAAGTTATATGATATCTTTATGTGAAGAACAGAGTTGATCTTAATGTTTTAATCGCTGAAATGAACGAACGCACGCACGCAATCTCATTTGAAATATATGACTCTTTAGCATGATACATTTGGCCAATGACATTTTACAATCAAAGCTGACATAACGTTTCTTCGTGCGGCAATTTTGGAATGTGTGCATGATCTTCAGCAGATTGAAGACGCTGATCGCTTTTGGGGATTTTCTTCACACAACTCAATCGTCTGGCCTCGGAACACTTGGAATATTTGCACTTTTTTAATTAAGTGCCTGAAGTCACACTGCCTGTTATATCCTGTGTTTTCTATAAAATATGACAAAAATAGCTATGGTTTAGGGATGGTGTTGGATTACGTGTTCAAATGTGTCTAAATAGCATAAATAATAACTTAAATAAAAATGAAAACAAAACTATGCTGGCTGATTACATTGAGAATCACACTCCAGTCTGTCAAAATGGCAAAATCATAAACCAATATATTAAGGGTGTGAACCTACACTGGTGTCACGGTTCGGTTTGATTACGATTATTATGTCATCGATTCAGTTCAATTCGATATCACGATGCATCACAATGCATTAACGATGCACTGCATACTCAATTTTCAATTTTACTTCACATGCATACAGTTTTGTCAATAAATACAAGCAGTCAGATACACTCACCTAAATGATTATTAGGAACAACATACTAATACTTTCGCCAAGCCAATTCGACCCCCTTTCGCCTTCAGAACTGCCTTAATTCTACGTGGCATCGATTCAACAAGGTGCTGAAAGCATTTCTGTAGAAATGTTTGCCTATATTGATAGGATAGCATCTTGCAGTTGATGGAGATTTGTGGGATGCACATCCAGGACACGAAGGTCCCATTCCACCACATCCCAAAGATGCTCTACTGGGTTGAGATCTGGTGACTGTGAGGGCCATTTTAGGACAGTGAACTCATTGTCATGTTCAAGAAACCAATTTGAAATGATTCAAGCTTTTTGACATGGTGCATAATCCTGCTGGAAGTAGCCATCAGAGGATGGGTACATGGTGGTCATAAAGGGATGGACATGGTCAGAAACAATGCTCAGGTAGGCCGTGGCATTTAAACAATGCCCAATTGGCACTAAGGGGCCTAAAGTGTGCCAAGAAAACATCCCCCACACCATTACACCACCACCACTAGCCTGCACAGTGGTAACAAGGCATGATGGATCCATGTTCTCATTCTGTTTACGCCAAATTCTGACTCTACCATCTGAATGTCTAAAAGAATTCAAGACTCATCAGACCAGGCAACATTTTTCCAGTCTTCAATTGTCCAATTTTGGTGAGCTTGTGCAAATTGTAGCCTCTTTTTCCTATTTATAGTGGAGATGAGTGGTACCCGGTGGGGTCTTCTGCTGTTGTAGCCCATCCGCCTCAAAGTTGTGCGTGTTGTGGCTTCACAAATGCTTTGCTTCATACCTTGGTTGTAACGAGTGGTTATTTCAGTCAAAGTTGCTCTTCTATCAGCTTGAATCAGTCGGCCCATTATCATCTGACCTCTAGCATCAACAAGGCATTTTCGCCCACAGGACTTCTGCATACTGGATGTTTTTCCCTTTTCACACCATTCTTTGTAAACCCTAGAAATGGTTGAGCATGAAAATCCCAGTAACTGAGCAGATCGTGAAATACTCAGACTGGCCCGTCTGGCACCAACAACCATGCCCCGCTCAAAACTTTCCCATTCTGACATTCAGTTTGGAGTTCAGGAGATTGTCTTGACCAGGACCACACCTCTAAAAGCATTGAAGCAACTGCCATGTGATTGGTTGATTAGATAATTGCATTAATGAGAAATGTAACAGGTGTTCCTAATAATCCTTTAGGTGAGTGTATATGAACTGAACCTTTAATTTTACCTTCTCAAAGAACACGCTTTTTGAAATTATCAAACATCAAACAAAACTCAAGACAACATGAGGATTTAGAACAAATACACAAAAGTAAATACTAAAAGCCAATTCAGGAGGTGGTCTGAGCCACATTCCAGATGAAACTGAACAAGTTTAAATGCATTTGGTTGTTGAAACCACATATGCAAAAAAATGTACTACTCCCAAGTTACAATGCTAAAAAAAATAAAAAAAATGCTACTCACTAAAAAAGGTTGGGTTAAAAATGACCCAACAGATAACCCATTTGTTGGGTTGATATAGAGCCGACCTATTGTTGGGTTATTTTAACCCAATTGATTGGGTAGTAAGTTAATAAATTGGGTTACAAAATAACTAATTTGTTGGGTCATTTGGCCAAAATGTTGCTTTAACCAACCTATTATTATAATAATTATTACCATTATTACTGTTATTATTATTATTGCCATGCAAATAAATAACCAACAACTTTAATATATTGACAATGCTTTATTTACATTCAATTGGAAGTTATAACCATTTTACATTTCCATTTAGTCATTTAGCAGATGCTTTTATCCAAAGCAACTTACAAATGAGGAGAGCAATAGAGGCAACTAAACAAACAAGGGGCAGAGCTGTAACAAGTACACATACACTTAAAAAAACAAAAACAAACAAAAAAACAGAAACGTGAATTGAATAGATAAGTGCCAGTCTTTATTGGTCAGGTGCTGCTGGAAAAGGTGAGTCTTAAGATGTTTTTTTTTTTTAAATGGCTACAGACTCAGCTGCTCGAACTGAGATAGGCAGGTCGTTCCACCAGGTGGGAACAGTCCAGGAAAAGGTCCGTGAGAGTGAGTTCATGCCCCTTTGGGATGGCACCACAAGGTTTCACTACAGCATTGTCTTCAGAGGGTTCTTTTGTCTACATGTGAAGAGAAGACATTTCTGTATTTAATTAAAGTTTCAGTATACATAACCAACTGAATAAAAAAATTATAATAATAACAACACAGCTCTGTAGATTACCAACCTAACAAATGCCTTTCCGATGATTAATGCACCACAACAATAGTTGGCCTTTTATTCCAATAACTAGTGTTGTCAAAAGTACCGACCGCGATACCAAATCGGTACTGAAATGTAAAAAATGTGCCACTTTGAGCGCTGTTCAGCTGTAATCGTAAACACCTCTGACTGGCCATTTTGCTCACACGCTCATCAGATGTGCCTGATTGGCTACAATGATCAACGCACGGCAGCGCTTGAAAGCACACGGAAGTGTTTGAAAATGTTTTGAAAGCGGGAGCGTTTGAAAGCACAAGCAGGCATCAACCAGCGGACCGGTAGGCTGACAGACGCCTGCATTAAAAAGCTACGTGTGTATCTGTGTAAGCGCTCTGTGAAAACCGTCATTGATGTATATTTATAACGTATTTGTGAAGCGCTGACCGTTGTAGCCAAGTAGAGGTAACTGCAGGCTGGAGCAATGGGCGTGCCATAAGGTCGGAAAGAAATTGGGCGTGCCATGAGGAATGGGGCGTGCCGTAAGGTCTTTTCAATTGGACGCGAAAAGCTTCCTGATCCGCATAAAAGCGAGCCATTAATCACTATAATTACACAAATAATTATACAAGACAAAATACATTTCTTTCATTGAAAAAAAAGCAATAATGATATTGAGAATACATTCAAAAGTATGTTCCCTTCGAAACTTTCTGTATGGCGCGGGTTACGTGACGTCATCACCACCGCGACTTTTTAAGGTTCAATCATAAAAAAAATTCATACTGTTTGTGATAAATGCACTTTTTGTAACACATCACTTGAAGATTTTAAACATTTATTTTTATATTGCTCTTTTTCTATTTCATTTTGGACTGACTTTAAAATAGATATTCCTAAAATAGAAGTTCCTATTAGAATTTAGAACCTCTTGACATTTTACTGTTTCCAAAACCCTTATTTTTCTGAAAAACAAAATATAATTAAATGTTGCCCGAAGTTTTATATGCATGACACAAATAAAAGAAACCCTCCTATATTACCTTTAATAAGACTGATCTCACAGTATACTTTAAAACCCTTTCAAACATGAGATCACAAAACAGTTTTCTACCTTGATTCATAAACTTTTATTTTTGTATTTATTAATATTGTTCATTTTATACTTGTTATTCTCTGATTTATACATTTTGAGCTGTATTTACAATGCTTTGTATTAATCGTTTTTTATTGCATTATACTTGAAATGTCTGTAATAGTAAAATTAAAATTTTAAGATAAAAATGTCTCCTGACACTATTTAAGTCATACTAATTTTGTACTTTCAATTAAAGTACAAAGTAACACTAATGTTATTTTTATAATAGTACAGCAAATGTTTTTGTTGTATAAAGGCATATATATATATATATATATATATATATATATATATATATATATATATATATATATATATATATATATATAGATAGATAGATAGATTCTTCTCACTGTAACATGTGTCTGTCAACAACAATTAAATAATTACCAAAGGGGAAAAATGTCAAGCAAAGAGACCAACAAATTATATCGCACATAGATTACCCCCGTCATCTTTTTTCCTTCTAAAGGAAATAACGATTTTTATTTTTTAGCTAAAGGAAATTACGTATAACTATGGTTACTGCTGATTGGCCAACGCAGTTGCCAGGAGGAAGCTCCTTTGACCAATGAGAAACCTCTTACCACGCCCCTACCTCTTGCCACGCCCCTACCTCTTGCCACGCCCATTACTCCAAGCTGCAGCTACCCGTGTCTCGTTGTAGCCAATCACAGACATGTTTGATGAGCGTGAGCGTGATGGCCAGTTTATGATTCCACTCAACAACGCTCAAAGCGTCACACTTCTAAAATGTCAGTACCGATTTGGTATCGCGGTCGGTATTTTGACAACACTACCAATAACAAACATTAAAATTCTAACATGTAACCTATGGTAAAGTGTGTATGTGTATATGTACAAGAAGCTTATATTTATAACATGTAGCTATTTGATAAAGATGTACTGATAAGGAGAGAGAAAGTAAACGCTTACTTCATGTTAAAAAAAAAAGTAAAACTGCATTAGCGCAAGGGAAAGTTATCCTCTACATTATCGAGAGCGTCATCAGAGCGGACACCGCGTATGCAAAGTAATGGCAATCAAAACCCACATATTGTAGGCCTATAATGTCTTATTAAGTCATATCTTCAACTTTTTATCTTTAGAGTTTTCTAGACAAAAAATGTAATATTTTTTTGTCGTAGGCTATTTAATGTTACACTGTAGTTGAGATTTGTAGACATTTGAGCTATACATTATAACGCTGCATACCTTCATCCACAATGACTGGACACCGGACAGACGAGGCTTCCGCTGGTTCCTCAAGCCGAGCTCGTCAGTTAAATATCTGAAAACATGAATAACTTTCCAAAAATGATTGGAAAGAACAGAAAAAGTGAGGAGGGGTATTAAGCGAGTATTTTTTTAAAATAAAAAAATGGGCTTGTGCTGGCTATAAAATTAAAGCATTGGATCGTTAGTCGCAGATACAGCGTGACAGCGTACAAAAAGCACTCGCCAGGGGGAGATATAAACATATTTTGGGGGAAAAGGTGGCAATAGTACTATGTAAGAGCTTAAAGTCACTTTATAACGGAAAACACATTAAATATAGTCCAATATTAGGCTAACTTACCCGTGTATCTTCTGTCACAGTTGCAGCGGGCAGCCGTTGAAATTAGAATTTTAACCCAACTGGCTGAGTTGATATAGAAACAACCCAATAAAAGTTCGGAATAACCCAACAGAATGACCCAATATTTTTAACCCAGCTATTGGGTAAAAAAAATAACCCAACGTTTTTTAGAGTGTATGATATTATATTCAGATACGCCGACGCTATTGTGGCACGCATCACCACATACAAAGAAGCTGTGTATATATTCATCAAACCAATGCCAACTACCTCAAATAAAAAAATAAAAATAAAGAATTCGCAGATGCTCAACACATAATCATCTTCATTAAAAGTAAAGAAAATGAAAGCCTAGCACAAAGTTCTGCCGGGAAGATTCAATATTACGTCACCAATCACATTCAGACCTAATCAATCATGTCCTAATTCGAGCCCGATCTCACGAAAATGCGTATCAATAGTACGAGTGTGCAATTTCGTAGAATGTATACGCCAAAACTAATTTTGGCGTGCATATGATACGCATAAAGTGCGTATCATATGCATACAAAACGCGTACCATATGCACGCCAAAATGAGTTTTAAAATTAAAAAAAATTGATTATGTGTTGAGCATCTGCAGGGTGTCAGCATCTGCAAACTCAGACATGTGAAAGTGACCATCTTTTATACTCTGTGAAAATGAGTTTTGGCATGCATATGGTACGCCGTTTTCTTCACCTTACCGCCAACCTCCCCACCACCACCAGGATGGTCCCCGCCTATACCTCCAGGCATCTTCATCTTCAGGCAGGAAATGCATAGCACCCTCAAAACGAGAGCTTAGGACGGGACCTACGCCAAAGAACCTCTAACTAATATACTGCTGGACTTTCAATAAACTGGTTACTTTTGCAGTTCATCTGGCTTCCGAATCTTTCTGGTAGAACTGAATGATCTTACCGGTGCTGTTGCCTCGCTCTCTCCTTTTGCATCTTTGATCTTGAAATTAGCTGATGATTAATAAAATCCAGCTCATATCGGTGACTTGAACTCCATTAAATTGGAGATCGGATTTATATCCGTTTTGCAGAGACACATTTATGTGACCAAGTGTAAATGATTTGATTTGATCAATCAGATAGCTATCTAATCTGTAAAACGCATGAAGTGACCAGAAGTAAACAAGCCCTTTAAGAACACTAACATTGATATCATTTGATCTATTTTGGCTGAGCTGGATCCACCTTGGAACTGCAGGTGTTAACAGCGCAGGGTGAAAACGGCTGATGTGGTTTCTCAAGTTAGTGGCATTACCCCATGCATATTTTATTTGTGTGTGACATGATTTAGGCTACACACAGCGTGTGTCTTCTCCAGCTTGTGCTTACCAGGTTGTTCATAAAAGCCGAAATGTGCCCAGATGTCAACTTTTAAAGTAGTTGGAGCATTTTGAATTACTCGCCTCCCTCTGCCATTGTATGGTACCGCGACAAGTACATATGCGACAAATGATGACAGAAAAGCGTCAGTACATTATAATCGTTTATGGTCTATTACTGAACCGATATTAATGCATCGTAGAAACGATTAATATCAACACCCCTAAAATATAATTTCATCACAACGATCACATTCCCATGCTCAACACATCTGTGTATGACGCCAAAGTTTTCTCACTGAAATCAATGGAGCACCCTGCACGTCGAAAAATTACCAAGAAATTACAGGGTTACCCTGTGCGTTACAAAAAGTGACGCTGAAGTGTCCTGACCAAACATCAATATGTGACAAGAGAACGTCTTGCATTTAAATACTTTTCAAAAATGGGGGTGTTGGTTGTGACTGAAACAAGTGTTGAGATGTATCATTCTTTCTCAGCACCATCCAAGAGTGCTTTGCGTCAGCACTTAAACCGAGATGTCTTTGTGATCAGCAGTAATTCTGATAGCGACAGAACCTTGCTGGCTGTATTTCAATATGCAAAGTCCTTGTCAAACAAGCCAGGATTGAGAGGCTACCAATTACAGCGACAGCATGAGAGAGATGTTTATCAGCTCTCAGACTTAGTTCATCTCCATGGCCATGGAAGTGCTTTATTGATTGTCTATTGGGTAGCTAATAACATGGGTTATCTACATGCAGCAAGAGACAAATACTGCTCTCTCTGAAGCAGCTGGATGAGGATTTGATATGGTCCTCTGTCCACCTTGGCAAAAAGAGAAAGGTTGCAGCGCTCAGGGGGATGAGAAGGATTGGGTGTGTAACCAACATTTACTGCATCTGGCTCTGAATTTTTAATTTCAGTAAAAAAATTGGTTTTAGTTGGCCATGCTTCCTGTAAGGAGGAGTACAATTGTTTACTACATGAAGAAATAAAGGAAATTAGGATGTTTTGAACACAATTTAGTTCTGTTGGAGACTTATTCCAAGATATGTTTCTTTTATTATCTGTAAATCAAGCAGTTGGGATGTAGGAGCACAGCTCAGCACCAGTTCTGGCGCATGTATGTTAGCATGTTTATGTGGAGTGTCACTCACAGGTCATGCATGCTCACTTGGGCTGAACATGGTCATGAACATGTCAAACCCACATGTGCCAGTTTGTGAGACTTATCTGTAGACACGGTGTGTGTGTGTATGCGTGTGTGTCCATGCATTAATCACAGTGACAGAACAACCCACGTCCTCTACTGGGCTATGGTCTCCTGAGAAATCTCTGTGACCTCTAGTACACACACACACACACACACACACACACACACACACACACACACACACACACACACACACACACACACACACATACACATACACTTGTTCTTATACTTGGATTCTTGATATCTCCAAAAACATACACATGCACACACACACACACACACACACACACACACACACACACGCACGCACACACACAATACATTTCTTTACTATCTCAATCTGTTTTTCTGTTTGGGTGTTTCCTAATGCACAAGGAAAGAAAAAAACAACAACAACGGATGAATGATAGGCCATCAGAATTATGCGTCACATCCTTAGTTGGTTGCTCTTTACAGGCAAAATGCAGTGGGTTCAAAAAAGGGGGATTACTGAACCGAAGTCCAAGGTTTCTGCAATACTCTTGGGAAGAACCACGTCTCAGCACAAGATTACATTTCAGTCCAGGCTCACGTCAAACCATGCCAGGCGGGACAGGAAATTGTGTCCCTGTCACTGGGACGCTGGAGAAAAATGTAAATACCCTTCCCCGAAAAGGACACCTCATATGCACCCTGGGGTCCCATCCATAGCCCCCCACCTCAGGGTGTCCATCTTGTGTCAAAGCTGCCTTTTTAATACCACACTTATATTGTCTTCTTTTTTCTCTCTCTCTTCGACCAGCAGGCTTCCTGTTCGGTTAGCTGAAGGAATCTACTGTTGCCCAATGTGGTTTTGGAAAGGCACAACGAAATAAAAAAAAAGAAGAAAAAGCACTGAGAGAGAAACTGGGAGAGAGAGAGATGGAGCTGTGACTGAAAGGCTGAGAGTATGAAGGCATGTGTTTAAATCCCCCAGAGAGTAAATACACAGAGCAATTACCATGTAAAAACAATGAAAACGGGAGCTGCCTGTAAAAGCAGGCCTTGTGGAGGAAATGTCACTTTCTTACATAAAGCACGACTCTCTGTCAGTTGCATTTAAATGCACAGGTGAAGCAAAAATAAACAGCTGTCCTGAAAAGAGAAAACTGCCCCTATCATTGAATTTCCTCCAAGTGCCCTGAAGCTTGATCTAGAAGCTTGAAATGTCTCCTTACACCTTTGAAAAATAAGAAACACCTGACATGAGCCTCTTCTTTTCATTTAAACTGTTAAATTATACTGCAAAGCTGTTATGAAGCATTTTGAGTCAATCACACACGTATTGTGCAACCAGTGTAGTCCAATTCCTGATTGATCGATTCTTATGAACTGATTCTTTTTAGTGATTCAAATACCCATACCCCAACCAATGTTGTCTGATTCCTGAATAAGTTACTCTTGGAAAATTACAGTGTATGTATTGTGTACAAATAAATAAATTATTTAAAAGTTACCACATTTGGGTACATGTTATTTTATGGTGTCTTGTTACAGTTTAATTATATATTTAAGTACTGAGTACTATTAATTAACAACATGTACTTACTATAGAGTTTGGGTAGGATTATGGTTTGGTTGAGAGTAGGTGCATGTAATTATGCATCATTTACTGTTATTACTATAGTAAGTACATGTAACATATGGAACAACACTGTAAAATAAAGTGTTACCCCACTTTTTACTTTTTTTAGTGTTATTTGTTATATTATTAAGGCCAATTATTACATTGTGTTTGTCACCTCTGTCAAAAGTAAAAAGTAATTTATCTAGTCAATAATTGCTTTATATGTTTATTAATATTATAATTATTCACATTATTTCATGAATTCCATTTCTTTTTTCTGAAATATCTCTTAAAAAAACTAAATAAATCGTTAATGAACCATAAGCATTAATAGGAACCAGAATTGTTAACTTCCTTATGGGTTCCATCCCTTTTGACCAGTTGTTCCCATGTAGAAAACAAGCTCATACAGTGTTTTCCCTGTTGTGTATCTTTTGGTGGTATACTAGTATGTGTGATAGGTGATGTGTTTATTCTGCATATAGGATTGGCAAAACCACATAGTTTTTTTGGACGTAAACTAGCTGCCCCGGTCAACATGACTCCAGGTGCGTCTGGACCACACTTTTGACTTAGGTGCTTCCATGGCTGGACGAGGGGGCCATTTATCAATGCAAACGTAATAACATCCATTTAAATCTAACTAAAAATCAATATTTCATTACCAAATTGTTAGCGGGAATGAAGAGGGATGGCGGAAGTCGGGGCGGGCGCGTCAGGAGGGAGGCGTCAGAAGGTTCGATGGGAAGACGAGATGATTCATGGGACCATCAGAGGAGCAGAGGAAGGGGAGGAGGGATAGAGGACAAGCAGAGGGAGAAAACTTGGAGAGGCCCTTCTCCCCTATGACCTTGGCCGAGAGGGAAAAATATATAGAAGAAAATGAAAGCAACTGTCAACTCCCCACTGGCCTGGATCAGCCCATAAATCATAGCCAGAAATATGAGTGGGGTGGAGATGGGTGGGAGTGGGAGGGGTTGGGGGCAAATCTCACACCTACACAGTTCTCCTTATAAACAACACCGGAAAGGGATTTAAGAATCTTGTAGGGTATTCATGTGCTAAGGTTAGGATGCTAATTGATGTTTGTTTATGTTTGTTTAAGTAGCCGAAAAATGGTAAAGGCATACTCATGGTGAAGTTCTTTTTGGCCTGATTTTGTTTGAAATTACGTCACATCAGTCTGTATATCCCGGCCTTAAGAATGAGCTTGAATGGTTCTGTGCGTGTGCAAGAGGGATCTTTAACCCACTGCCCAGTTGATTGAGAGCGACAGGACGGAGGGCCGTGCAGTACACATGCAGTGAGATCTGATGCAACTGTGTACTGCTTAATCAGTGGATCATTGAGGGGATTGATTCTACCCAACAGATGTACTCAAAGTTGTATATGGACTGCATTGCTACATCTTGCATCACAACCCCCACAGAGTTGGAGATTTATCATTTGAAGTCTAAGCTAGCTGTCCAGTCTAGTCTATTTGCATTGCATGCTGCTGCATTAGCTTTTCAGATGAAGCTAAAGGTTGCAGATGTGTAGTGTATTTTTATCCATTTTCTGTGGCTGAAAGATTTGTAAGGCTATTTTTTTAATGTATTTTAGATCTTCAGCATGGAAACTAGCTACCCTACAATCTTGATGTCTTATAAGTGATTTGGAAATCTTTACAGCAGTTAACTGTAAAAGTCAGTATGCTCTCCAGTGCGTTATTCTTTATCACTTGCAGGGTATTTACCCCATAAAATATCTCTTTAGGATTTTCTGTTTAATATTTGCATGGACAAAATTAGGACTGACAGTGATAAATGAATTGCTTATGCCTCTCAAAATAAAACATAATTGTCAATTTTACCATAATAGCAATGCTTATTTGTTACGCAGGACAGCAGAATGGTGATCTTTATCAAGCATTCCACATTAAATAATTTTGGCATGCTTAATTTTTTTGGCAAAAAAATGAAATGTGATGAGAACAATTTACTTGCTGTTTTTTATGGCGGCATTGTTGGGATCAGTCTCGAAATTTTAAAGATCTGTCCATTTTAAATTTGAAAGAAACAAGATGTAGAAATTTCATGCATTTAGTCAATGAATGTCACTGTATTTTGGGCCCTATAATTTATTAAAAGTGAGACATCACTTTTATAAAAACAACCATTTTGAGTAATAGACAAGATTGACTGATTGTGTTCGGTGAGAAGGTTGCAGTTTTATTTAGTTTTTATTGTAAGTGCTAGTAGGAGTTTTTCGTCTACCGCAGCTCTCCGTCCCCCTCCCTTGCATGGATGAGTGGGGTATGAGCCGGGTTTTTTTGACAGGGCTCCAGATTGTAAGCGCATCAGGTGACAATTAAGATGTAACAAAATAAATTGTTTGCTGTCACTTTCACTTACCCCCGCCGTCTCGCCATCCTCCCAATGCCCCACAACAAAGCAGTGGTGTCAAATCTGCCTCCCTGATGTACCCCCAAGGTACCGGAAATGCTTTGTACACACATGCGAACATGTACGCATATGCACACACACATTTGCATGCGCACAAACACTTACCGTGAAACCCCTAGAAACCTGAGATATGTATTTATAGGTGGACACCATCTGTAAAACTTGGCTGACTTGTTTTCTTTCTTTTCAAAAGAGACTGTGACTTTCTTCACCCTACTTATCATTCCCCATTTCAAACAATCCAAAAATGGCATACGCACACTAAATAATTCATCAGCTGCTAACATTAAACAACTGTTAACACGCTCAAATAATTAGTTATGCTTGCTTGACATGTTTGCATCTTTAATAATTGATGCATTTGTCTTAATTACCAACAACAGTATTTGGCCTTGTTATTCCTTTTCCACCGAAAAAAGGAAAAAGGCAATTATTCCATAAATATTAATTGGATACCCTTATTAAAATCAAGACAAAGGGGGAGAGAGAGATACAACAGATTATTTTCTTTCAGTTAAAAAGTGTTATAAATCTTTCTCTCTCTGCTTGGACAGGTATCGTCACAGAGAGACGTTTTTATCGGTGGCCCTGAATAAAATATTGTCACATTTTAATACGTGCTTGGTATGTGATCGCATTTGGAGAAACATTAATGCTGTCAATGGGTCGGGATGATTAATGCAATTATTATGATAATGATATTAAGCAGAATTATAAATGCACTCACATTAATCAAAGAGCTTCCTCTGTGTGCCGCTGACTGTGTTCACGTTAGGAGTCGAGAAGCAATTCAGAGACAAAGAAAAGCAAAAGAAATCCTCCATACAGAGCCAAAGTGGAGTTCTCTGTAATCATGTGCATTAGAGATAGATGCAGATGTAAAGACACCTCTCTGACAGTTGTGTGTTGTTCAAAATACAGTATAAGTAGGAACAAACATCTTGCAGCTCGGCAGCCATTTTGTTCTTCCGGCGTGACGAACAGGCCTCTGTAGATAGTGAAATATTTAAAATGTACAACGGTGAGTTCTCTCCTTCTTAACAACAGTGTTTGGAGGGGTGCCAATGATGCCTTGTGTCATGTTTAAACTTTTATATGTGTGGCACCTCTACTGTATGTAGTGAATGGGGAAGGCACGCAAATGCTCACTTTCACTCAGACATTCAAAATACAGCTGTCAGTGTGGAAGTGTCTGACTTTGGGAGGACTTTGACGCTCTAAAAGGCAGCGAGAGAAGTTATTTTCCTTTTTTTTGTATGCCAGTAGATTAAAAAGGCAAATGAATGACACTGCTCAACACCCCAAATCAGCCCCCGCTATTAATATTTCACACTGATGGCAGCTGTTTATCACAACACAGCGGCATTAAAGAGGTGAAGATGCAAGCAAGAGGGAGGGGAAGGAAGGGGGAGGGGAAGGAAGAAGGAAGAGCCAGGATGTGGCATGGCCTCAAGTCTTCATTTAAAATGCTCTGCAAACAACCAAATTTTCCACTACTGTAGCACTTATCAAAGTTTTGCTCTCACTTGGATTTTAGCGGTATCGCAACGCGGATATGTTTGTCTTATTTAAAAGCCATATCATCAAACATTTAATCCAAAGCACCTACCTCCTCTTTCCAATGAATGTGGTTTTCATTATACTGTAAATTATGCATGTATGTGAGCACCAACAAGAATATCAGAATCATAATACAGATCAGAGGCAAATGAAAAACGATTTGGAGATGAAACGAGTGAATCTTAAGGTCAGGAATTAACCTCATCCTTCTTATCGGTGTATTGTGCTGGATAATAGCCATGAAACATGCAGGCTATCAGTGACACTCTCAATTGGAAATGTCCATATTAGGCAATATGCAAATACAGTTGATGGGGTATAAATTCCAGGACAAGACAGTAAGCCCGCATGGGGCAATGATTAAAACGGGGCTGTTAAAGATGGAGAGGGGGGTGAATAGGAAAAGGAACGAAGGTGGTTAAACTGATATTATAATGAGCAACTATAGAAGGTGATGACCATCGACTGAACCGAACCCAGTCAATGGGAAAATGAGTACATCCTTCCTTAGGACACAGTTACGCTGTGGCGCAGTACCCCAGATGAGCCAACCTCATCGATAGCTGTCAGTCTAAAACAACTCCCACCGTTAGTAGGCTATGTGCTCACCACAGCACACTGGGCAGCTGGAGCGCATTGACTTTTCAATTTTAGAATCTTCCTTATCACCTGCATGTTTGGCATTATCATAATACGGTCCGATTTTTAGCCATCACGATTAACGGGAAGGTCACATTCTTCTCTCTGCCTGCGAGATGGGCCAAACCAGATGAACAAATAGAGATAAATAAACAAATAAATACACAAAATGTGTGAAACATTTGAGGGGAGCGAACTGTTTGTGGCGTGTCAGGTTTGCAAATGTCACAAAAGCAGATTTATGGGCTGCTTTCGCAGGACATTATTTGATCTTGACAGTCTTAATCATTCACGCTTTCCACTCCATCTCTCTTCTCTTTTTCTGCTGCCCGTCATGGATTATTGAAATAGAAAAATAACAAGTGAGAAAAGGGCCCAGGAGCTGAATCAAAATGTCAGGTTTGTACTTACAGCCGTATGCGGTGAGACAGGGTCAAGGGTTTCAATTATTTGTATACGGTGCGGCCGGGCTCTACACGAAAGGTTATGTCACCCCTTAGCTATTTACCCCCTGATTTGAATGGGGTTGATATTCAACTGCAGGCCCAGCGCCACTGATATGGAACAGATATAACATTTGAGTGGAATGGAGATTGTGGTCGAGATTGACAGGGAGGCTTGGGGGGAAAGGGGGAAGTATTGCCAGACTCCATGTCATTGTACTCGTATGTGAACAAGATGATTGCCTAGTAATGTGTGGCTGATCCGTGCAAGATTGCTCTATGTTTCAGATCCTCAGGGATGCTGGCGTGACAGTGTAGCCTGAGAGGCCTGTCATTTAAGAAACAATGGAATAATGTGCCGTTAGATATTACGATCAAGCTCACTGATTGCTTTTGTAGCATAGCATATTTTACAAACTTTACAGTCAAGAAAAGGCAAGAACAACCTTGTGTGCCAGTTGTAGGTAAATGCTTATATATTGAGGTTACTTTGAGGGATAGTTCAAACCTGACTTCATTTATTCTATAGAACTCAAAGGAAGATTTTTTGAAGAATGTTTCAGTTGTTTTTGTCCATACTTTGACAAAACTATTTAAGCTCCAAAAGATATGGTAGATCAGTCAAAACATTGGTCAATTCATGCACACACAAACTAAATCCAATAAGGTGGCACAAACATCAAATAACGTCAAACTTGCATGTCACATGACCAGATGTCTTGTTTGAGGTTTGTGATTCCATATTTGATGTGATGCTACATGTGATCATGTTTTGGTCTAAATAAAAGAGTACATTTCAATCTGTTCATTATTGTTTCAGAAGACTTGAAATTAGGGCTGCCCCCTAATAGTCGACTAAACCTTAGTTCTGTCAGGACCACTTTTGTCAAAGATGGCTGATTGACTATTAGCATATAGTTTGGATTGCCAGTATAGCATGGATAAGAGCAGGGAGAGCAGCAATAACCCCCCTTAGGGTAAACAGAACAGAACCAACACAATGTATTGCAGATATCATTAATGTTGATATTAAATGCACAAAATAAACAGCTATATATATGTATACTGTGCTGGACGTCGTCTTCCTATGGGTAGTCGTGATCACCTGACAGTCAGCTGGTGCGAGCTTGACTAACGTGACCTGCCAGAACTGTCACTACGTTGAATTCAATGAGAAGAGTTTTAGTCGACCAGGATTTCATTAGTCGATTAGTCGCAGAAAAAAAAGACTCCACAGGAACTGGCGAAGTCACGCAGTCCGCGAGGGACAGAATGTTAACAGCGGGTCCTTGGGGTATTTGTTAGGGGTGTCGAAATTAATCGTTTCTTCGATGCATCGCGAAGCAGACGCGGACGATTCGGTAACGCTTCAGTAATAGACCATAACCGGTTATAACGTGCTGATTATTTTCTGATGTCATTTGTCACGCATTATGAGCGAGCGCGGCAACAGCACTGGTGAGATCATTCAGTTTCCTTACTTTTAATGAAGATGATTGTATGTTGAGCACCTACGACTTTACTTTTGGTTTAATTTGTGGTAGTTTGGCTTGATGAAGAGATACTCATCTGTGGTGATCGTGCTGCAGTAGCGCTGTCATATCTGGCTATAACACACTCTCATTCGTTTATTTTTTTAATGTATTTTTTTACATATATGGTTTCAACAACCAGATGCATTTAGACTTTTGTTTTGACTGTAAGGTGGCCCAAACCACCTCTTTAAGGGTAAGTTCACCCAAAAATGGCATTTATGTCATTAATGACCCTAATGTCGTTCCACACCTGTATGACCTCCGTTCATCTTCGGAACACAGTTTGAGATATTTTATATTTAGTCAGAGAGCTTTCTGTTCCTCCATTGAATGTATGGATGGCATACTGTCCCTTTCCAGAAAGGTAATAAAAACATCATCGAAGTAGTCCATATGTGACATCAGTTGGTTAGTTAGAATCTTCGAAAATACATTTTGGTCCAAATAAATAAAGTTGTTGTTTTTTGTTATTTTTGGAGCAAAATGTATTGTCGATGCTTCAAAAGAGTCTAACTAACCCACTGATGGTACATGGACTACTCTGATGATGTTTTTCATACCTTTCTTCTTACCTTTCTGGACACGGACTGTATACTGGGCATACACTTTCAATGGAAGGACAGAAAGCTCTTGGACTGAATCTAAAATATCTTAAACTGTGTTCCTGAGATGAACGGAGGTCTTACGGGTTTGGAGTCATTAATGACAGAATTTTCATTTTTGGGTCAACTAACCCTTTAAAGTGGCTTTTAGTATTTCCTTTTGTGTATTTGTTATAAATGCTCATGTTGTCTTCTGTGCCCAGAATTGAGTTTTGTTTGATGTTTGATACATTACACTTTTTTGTTTTTTTTTGAGCAGGTAAAATTAAAGGTTCAGTTCATGAACTGACTGCTTGTATTTATTGACAAAATTGTATACATGAGGATGCGGTACATCGACAATGCATCGTGATATCGAATTGAACCGAATTGTTTACATGATAATCGTAATCTAACCGAACCGTGAGACCAGTGTAGGTTCACACCCCTAGTATACAGTAATTAAAGTATGTCGTGCAGGGAATCCAAACGTTCGTCCTGCGACCTCAAATAGGGCTTATCATTTGAAACATGTAAGTAGTAACTTTACTTGGCTGATCTCTCTAACATAAACCTAGATAAATGTGCACTATTATAGGCAATTGCAGGTAAGGCAGCTAAAGTAGCGTGCTTTACTGCACTACATGACACGGCACGATCACTTGCATTTTTTTCAACTTAAAAATAATTTTTGGTCATAGAGTTAAGAGTAATAATAGGTATTAGACTACTGGCTCAAATTAATAATTACTAGTTGACTAGAAAAATCTTTAGCTGGGGGCAGCCTTACTTGAAATATACCAGTCGAGTCATTCATTTTGAAAAGATTTTGTAGCCTAAAAGTTTGGAACCACATTGACTTTCATTATTTGGACAAAATAGCTTAAATGTTTTATTTAATTTGATTTTATTTTACATTCCACAGAAGAATATAAGTCAAACAGGTTTGGAGCAACATGAGGGTAAGTAAATGCTGACAGAAGTTTAATTTTGTGTTTTGTGGATCTATTACTTTAAGCCAAATCATGAAGAAGTTTGTCCCACTGCACCCTTTACAGGGTGGCATCATCATATGCATCAACCTCTCTCAATATCAGTGACAAGACATGCCTCATTAGGGAATAAGAACCTAATAAAAACATAACTAAGGAGCCATTTTGGGTGCTGATACTCTCAAACCAGACCTTTTATACAGATTTTGTCAAACTTTATCACCTTTTCAAAGACATTTTTCTTGCCTACAGCCCCTTGAACAGAAAGGGCTGGGCATTGATGTGATGAGGGCTATATCATCCCAAAAGACAATCATGGTGATCAATTAGATTTAATGCTGACCCAGGTCTGAAATGATTGCAGGTGGAACGAGTGACATTAATGGCTTGCCACGGATCCTATCTTACCTCATGAAAGTTGCTCTGTGTAAGCGCCAAGCCCTACTGCGGCCCCCCACCCGCTGGTCCCTGTAAAAATCTCAGGGTTATTGAGAGTGATATGAAATTTCTAAATGTCATTAATTGACACCTTTTCCCCCCTGAGCTGTCAGCTGGGAGACAGAAAGGTCACAGCTCGGGGGTGAAATATTTATATATATATATATATATTTCCCAGTCCTGTGAATTATGGCTGTCATTAACGAGAGGGAATGGATGGCGGGGCCCACTGAAAGCCTCCATCGATCGAAGCTACGAACAGGGACAGCAGTTGCCCGAGATGGGACAGGGTCACCAAAGAATGCGGACAAAGGTGAAGGGTCCCTTGTGAAGGCTGAAGAGTGTTGGGCTTTCTCTGAGGTAAGCTTTCATTTTGTTGAATAGCTCCATTAAACACAAAGTTACAGAAGGATTATGTTAATCGGATCATGATTCAACAAAAGTGCAATATGCTGTCAGAATAAATGTACATAAATTGTACCTTTAGGGGTACAACAGCTTGTCACTGGGGCAGTACCCTTAAATAGTAGTACCTTAAGGGTATATTTTACTACTCTAAGGTATTAACAGGCACCTTTTTTAATGTTAGATAAGGTAAAAAGTTGTCCCTTATTAAATATGTTGTTCTGCCCCAGTGTCAGGCTGTTTTTCTCCCCTAAATGTACAGAGACTGTCAGTATAGATTACTGTTTTTACCGGTTTTGATTCCTTTATTGTCATTGCACAAAGTACAATGAAATTAAGTAGCAATCATTGTGGTGCATTCACTCAACTTTAACAACAGTTATATAAAACAAATACGATACAAGGACTGTTTAGTAGTAGAGGTGAAGTCTTTCACATCAGGATATTGCACATCACTGAACTGCAGTGGCCCTGGCCCCTACTGTACATACATTCAAAGTGCAGTTAAAATATGAGCATCTATGCAGTTTTTGATAAAAGTACAAGATGGCCAATTGTTCTGAATTTATTAACATTTAATAAAAATATGTTTTTGAAGGTGCAGTGTGTAATTTCTTTTTGCAAACCTTCAGATTGAAGGGTGATTCTCACAAAAACAAATTTTCTGCAAGCTTTTTTTAAAGATAAAATTATGTCTTTCAAAAACAAAACAAAAACTTGGAGACTCCAAAAGGACACCAAATACCCAAATGATATGAGTCAATATAATTCATGGATTTATGCTAATCAAAGCACACACGAAAAAAAAAAAAAAACATTATAGAAAATAACTTTTTAGAATTCACAGTGTATAGTAGGCCTATGTGTACAGTGCACAGCAAAGAGCTTGTTAACATTTTTGACAAGTCAAGTTGCGACAGAACAGGACCACATGGAGATGCCAAAAAAAAAAATCCTTGACCTGACTGCATTACTCTAGCACACAGATCCATTTAGAATTACTAAACACAGCACAGCATATAGCCATGACAAATCAAAACATTATCTTGAATGTGCTTGTCAACTTGAATGTGGATGTGTGAATGTGGTGAAATGTGTCTGTACATAAATACAATACACAGGGGATTGGATCATTGGACTGAAAACTGAACCAGAGCTTAGCTTCTTTAAATGATCTGATTGCAAACAGAGAAGCGAAATCGGGTTAGAAGAATATAAATTTCTGCCTACCAGGGTCACAGGAACTTGCGCCATTGTAGATGCTCCATGTGACTTTGTGAAGTAAATTCTGTCAATGACGCAATTTCACATGCTTCAGTAATTTGCGTTAAATTATTTGACACATTAAAGATTTTAAATGAATCGCATGAATGCATTCCATAGATGTGAATGCTCTGCATACCAAAGCCATTCATTTTAATATGATAATTAACATTAACACTATAAATTACTATAAGGTCCCTTGTTTGGCAGTGTCTTCCCTTGTTTGGCTTGTTTGGCAGTGTCTTCACAATTATGTTCCTTTTTAGAAAGAAATTGTATATGTGAGGATTTCCAGTCAGGATTTAGACCGTATCATAGTACTGAGACTGCTCTAATTAGAGTTACAAATGATTTACTCTTATCATCTGATCGTGGTTGTATCTCTCTATTAGTGTTACTCGATCTTAGCGCTGCATTCGATACTATCGATCACAATATTCTTTTGAATAGACTCAAAAATTATGTTGGCATTAGTGGAACTGCATTGGCATGGTTTAAATCTTACTTATCTGGCCGTTATCAGTTTGTAGCAGTAAATGAAGAGATGTCACACCGATCACAAGTTCAGTATGGAGTACCGCAAGGCTCAGTGTTAGGACCGTTGCTTTTCACCCTGTATATGCTACCACTGGGAGATATCATTAGGAAGCATGGCGTTAGTTTTCATTGTTATGCTGATGATACTCAGCTCTATATTTCTTCACACCCTGACGAAAGTTACCAATTCACAAGATTAACGGAATGCATAGCTGATATTAAAAGTTGGATGAATAGTAATTTCCTGCAACTTAATTCAGATAAAACTGAATTTTTAATTATTGGACAGAAAAGCTCCACAAGTAGTGCCCTAGAATACTGTCTAACCTCGATGGCTGCTCTGTCAAGTCCTCTCGTCAGTGAGGAACCTGGGTGTGCTCTTTGATACCAATCTTTCGTTTGAAAGCCACGTTTCTAGCATCTGTAAAACTGCATTCTACCATCTTAAAAATATATCTAAATTACGTCACATGCTTTCAATGCAAAATGCTGAACAATTAGTACATGCGTTCATGAGCTCAAGGCTAGATTATTGTAATGCTCTACTGGGTGGTTGCCCTGTTCGCCTAATAAATAAACTCCAGCTGGTCCAAAAGCAGCAGCTCGAGTTCTTACTAGAACCAGGAAGTACGATCATATTAGTCCAGTTCTGTCAACACTGCACTGGCTCCTATTAAACATCGCATACATTTTAAAATCTTGCTTATTACTTATAAAGCAATAAATGGTTTAGCTCCCAGTACTTAAGCGAGCTCTTAACGCATTATACTCCGTCACGTCAATTGCGGTCTCTAAACTCTGGCCAGTTGAAAATACCTAGAATATCTAAATCAACTGCAGGCGTCGATCCTTTTCCTATTTAGCACCTAAACTCTGGAACAGTCTTCCTAGCATTGTTCGGGAAGCAGACACACTCTGTCAGTTTAAATCTAGACTAAAAACACATATCTTTACTATGGCATACACATAGAACATTTTTAACTTTCTTTATTCAAATCAAATGACTGATTGTTAGGCTGCATTAACTAGGTCAGCCGGAACCGGGAACACTTCCCATAACACCTGATGTACTCGTTACATCATAAAAGAGTGGCATCCACACTAATGTTAGTCTCTCTGTTTATCCCGAGGTTTACTGCAGTCGGCCGGATCCAGGCCATGTCCGGATCGGATGGTGGACCTGCATCTGAACATGACCAGCTCATCCTGGAGTGTCTGCTGAGACCGTGTCCATTAGTGTCTCCTCTGAATTCGCCTCACCGGAACGTCATCCTCAATTAACCCGTCTCCAGCGCAATAACTCCGATCTTTCAAGTATTCATATTCTTGTGTAATCTACGCGCCATCCTAAATTAACCCGTCTCGTGCGTCATACCCAAAATTTCGAATATTCCTATCTAATATGATTTATGACCTGCAAGGTTGCCAGAGTAATAATTATACACTGTTAATAATAGGCCAGAGGAGAACTGGCACCCCGACTGAGTCTGGTTTCTCCCAAGGTTTATTTTTCTCCATCATGCCCTGATGGAGTTTTGGTTCCTTGCCACTGTCGCCTTTGGCTTGGCTTGCTCAGTTGGGGACACTCAAATTATGATTCAAGTTACTCAACTAAATATACAAATAGAATTTATTAATTTGGTCATATATAATTCTATAAACTATCCAAATTAAACTAGCCAAATCAAATTTTGTTGCAATGTTGTCCTGTTTAACACTGTGAAGCTGCTTTGAAGCAATCGTCATTGTAAAAGCGCTATATAAATAAATTTGATTGATTGATTGATTGGTTTGAGGTGTACCATACAACTTACATAAAATGATGGTAATATGTATTTAACTATCTGTCATTTATTTATTAGCTGAATCTTCAACAGCTTTGGCACATATGCTCTGTTGTAATGTATCATTATCATTATGTATTGTTATGTATGTTCTGTATCGTCATCGCCACGTTCTCATTGGTTTGCTGGCATATGGCGGATTTCATGGGTGTTATTCACAGACAGCTTTCCCATTAGTTCAACTTATTTTTTTAAAAGAATACTAATATTTTTAACTAATTGGCTACTAATGTTTATAATATTATACACATTTTTAATTCTTAATGACTTCTTAAATTCTTAAATCCTCTGGCATACATTTGAATCGACACCTGTGTTTCTTACTCTGTGTTTCCTTACAAAAACATTTGTTTGCCAAAGAGCTGTACCATTCAGAGGTGAGGTTACTTTCAATAAAAAGGTCCAACATATTAGGAATACATGTGTTGCTATGTGTCAAACACTCTGTTTACAACGACCGCGATTATAAACCCATCCAACGTATACAGGTCCTTCTCAAAAAATAGCATATTGTTATTAAAGTTCATTATTTTCCATAATGTAATGATAAAAATTAAACTTTTATACATTTTAGATTCATTGCACACCAACTGAAATATTTCAGGTCTTTAATTGTTTTAATACTGATGATTTTTGATCTAAAAAAATTAGCATATCATGAAAAGGTTCTCTAAACGAGCTATTAACCTAATCATCTGAATCAACTAATTAACTCTAAACACCTGCAAAAGATTCCTGAGGCTTTTAAAAACTCCCAGCCTGGTTCATTACTCAAAACCGCAATCATGGGTAAGACTGCCGACCTGACTGCTGTCCAGAAGGCCATCATGACACCCTCAACCGAGAGGGTAAGACACAGAAAGAAATTTCTGAACGAATAGGCTGTTTCAAGGCACCTCAGTGGGAAGTCTGTGGGAAGGAAAAAGTGTGGCAAAAAACGCTGCACAACGAGAAGAGGTGACCGGACCCTGAGGAAGATTGTGGAGAAGGACCGATTCCAGACCTTGGGGGATCTGCGGAAGCAGTGGACTGAGTCTGGAGTAGAAACATCCAGAGCCACCGTGCACAGGCGTGTGCAGGAAATGGGCTACAGGTGCCGCATTCCCCAGGTCAAGCCACTTTTGAACAGTGGCAGAAACAGTGGCAGAAGCACCTGACCTGGGCTACAGAGAAGCAGCACTGGACTGTCGCTCAAATTTTGCATGTCATTCGGAAACCAAGGTGCCAGAGTCTGGAGGAAGACTGGGGAGAAGGAAATGCCAAAATGCCTGAAGTCCAGTGTCAAGTACCCACAGTCAGTGATGGTCTGGGGTGCCATGTCAGCTGCTGGTGTTGGTCCACAGTGTTTTATCAAGGGCAGGGTCAATTCAGCTAGCTATCAGGAGATTTTGGAGCACTTCATGCTTCCATCTGCTGAAAAGCTTTATGGAGATGAAGATTTCGTTTTTCAGCACGACCTGGCACCTGCTCACAGTGCAAAAACCACTGGTAAATGGTTTACTGACCATGGTATTACTGTGCTCAATTGGCCTGCCAACTCTCCTGACCTGAACCCCATAGAGAATCTGTGGGATATTGTGAAGAGAAAGTTGAGAGACGCAAGACCCAACACTCTGGATGAGCTTAAGGCCTTCGAAGCATCCTGGGCCTCCATAACACCTCAGCAGTGCCACAGGCTGATTGCCTCCATGCCACGCCGCATTGAAGCAGTCATTTCTGCAAAAGGATTCCCGACCAAGTATTGAGTGCATAACTGAACATAATTATTTGAAGGTTGACGTTTTTGTATTAAAAACACTTTTCTTTTATTGGTCGGATGAAATATGCTAATTTTTTGAGATAGGAATTTTGGGTTTTCATGAGCTGTATGCCAAAATCATCCGTATTAAAACAATAAAAGACCTGAAATATTTCAGTTGGAGTGCAATGAATCTAAAATATATGAAATTTTAATTTTATCCTTACATTATGGAAAATAATGAACTTTTATCACAATATGCCAATTTTTTGAGAAGGATCTGTACATGCATTGGGTACATTTTTTGACATCACCACTGATATACCCAGCCTTCGCTTTTACATAGTTTATGTTGTCTCATTAACAATGCAAAGTCATCACAAAATAAAGATTTTTGCTGATATTATCTAGAACCCCACTTTCCCTTGCCTTGGGCTGCATGGTGCCTAGGGTGCATTCAAACTTTTGGGGGGCACTGAATTAAAAAGTCTGTTACTCAAAAGAAAGTCAGGATATAAATTAAATAACTGAGACTTCTAAGAAAGCACAAGGAATATTAAATTAGACATGAAACCAGCTGAACATGGTGATCCTGCAGCAATTATAACGCCACAGGCATGCACCCAACTAAACACTGTGCGGGATGAAATGAGTCATAAAATGATTGTCCAGCATCTAAGCGACGTTGTGGCTGTGCTGGGTGAACCCCAGCCTCTTATGGTCCCTTTGTTGTGTGACAGCTTTCAGGGCGAGAGGCGTTTAATTTCGGAGTGAATACCACACTACATAACCACATGGCATTTAACTTGAGAAATGGCTTTCTGCTTCAGCTGTCTGTGTTTTCATCATCAGGGCGGGCTGGTGGGGTGGAGGACGGGAGGGAGAGGAAATGGCTTTTTTTCAGCTTCCTGATGCCATTAGGCATCGGTGCACAGCGGGCGCATGCGTCTTCTTGGTATGCGTGTAGTGTAGAGTGTTGCAAAGCATGTTACAACTGCAGAAACACACTGGGGGAGGGGGAGGTAGTTGTTGAGATAGCTGAGATCTTTATCTGTGGAGAAGAAAAATGTATAAATAGGCAGCAGGGAGATGGGGAGGGGGGATTGCTAAAGGTCTGTTTTAAGACAAACCCAGCCCTGATTCAAATTCAGTTCAAATCGAGCCCGAGAGAGGACAGTCCCACTGAGGATGCACTCCATTATCAGCCTGAGCCACGATCTGAGAGGCCATGTTATACATCAATGCTGAACCGCAAATACATGAGCCTGCAGTAATTTATCTGTCATAAACTGTTTAGAAACTGTATGACAACTAATGTTCTAAGGCAGGAATGCCAGTCCATGTCAAGTCAAGTCAACTTTATTTGTATAGCACTTTATACAATACAGATTGTTTCAAAGCATCTTTACAGTGATAACAGGAAAATTAGGCATTTCAGCTGTTCTTCAAAAAATGTCATCGTCCAGCTCAGTTCAGTTCTCATACAACAGCATCAGTTGGCTACAGTGAGATCAGCAATATTGTTGAATATTAAGTGTCCCTAACTTAGTAAGCCAGAGGTGACAGTGGCAAGGAATCCAAACTCCATCAGGTTACAGAATGGAGAAGAACGAACATGGTGTGATTATGATTCAGGCTCCATCACAGGTCAGAATTCAGATCAGGATCGGTTGCATTCAAATTCTTTTACTTGAAGATCGGATTCATCATGCCGGTACGGAGCTAAAGCTGGCCATAGGCTCTGTGCAGAGGACCTGATTTATTTGTATGGTCTTTGCTGAGGATCTGTGTCGATGACTGTCATGTCAACGAGGCCTTCACAGGGGATTGTCCGGTAGATATGGACCAGATGCGGCTGACTAGTAACCTCAGGATAAGGAAGAGACAAATAGACTAATATTAGCATAGATTACATTTTCTTATGATTTAAAGGGATAGTTCACCCAAAAATGAAAATGACCCCATGATTTACTCACCCTCAAGCCATCCTAGGTGTGTATGACATTCTTCTTTCAGATGAATACAATCAGAGTTATATTAAACAATGTCCTGGCTCTTATAGCTTTATAATGGCAGTAAATGACAGCCCAAAAAGGCCCAAAAAAGTGCATCCATCCATTATAAAAGTAATCCATATAGATCCAGGAGTTTAATAAAGGCCCTCTGAAGCAAAGCGACTGTTTTTTGTAAGGAAAATATCCATTTTTAAAACTTTATAAAGTAAAATATCTAGCTAGGATAACTTTACTAATGAATATATGCACTTTAAGTAAGAACTCTAGCTACTGCATTTTGGACCAGCTGGAGTTCACATGATAAAGAAATGACCCATAAGTCTGTATGCAGTTTGAAAAACAATGATTTTTGTTAGTGATGTATGGTATTTCATAAATTTGTCAATTATGATTTAAGGGCCTTTCTTTGTCTGAAACAACAGTAAAGTAAAGCAGCGACGCAGAGCTCTGCTGATGTCCCGTAGGCAGATATCTAATGAGTTCATGATGTGGAGCAATAACTAATTACAGGCTTAGATTAGACGTACAGAGGGGAGGTTGCCGACAGAGTCAGTCATTTTATTTTATAATTTTTTTTCTTTCAAAGGCCTTGCCAAATGGAGAGAAACCAATCTAAACAACATTTTATGTAAAACCCTAAATCTCATTAGAGACATGCAGAAGGAGGGGGGATGTTTGACAGGGGAAAATGTTGAATCACTTCCTGTACCAGTAACACAGTAACTTTCATGTGGTGCGCAGCCTAATTAAGGGGAACATTTTGGAGAGGCTCAAACTGGCATTACACTACTGAGACAAAGCGTAAGTCATGAGACTGAACCTGAAGCAGTCCCAACAGTCCACCTAATGTTGGGTCACCGGCAGAAAGCAGCTGACATCATTCTACCGTCTACATGACAGAAATATGAGCAAAGAATATGTACCCCATCAAGGAGATTTAGGGCACTTGTTCGGTGGTGGCAGCCTTTGAGCCTCCTCCAATCAAGTCTCATGTCGAGTGAGTTTTCAAATATCTTTTCTGTCATAGTCAAACAACTCACTCTGTCATTTGGTGTTAAATAAAATGATGCAGGGGCATGATAATAATGCATTGTGATACAGCTGCATGCACCGCTCCTTAGAGCTCCACCGTTTCATTTTTGTTTAGATAAAAGGGGCATTGATATTGCACAATATCTTGTCTAAATACTTGCACGGCATGACCTCATCAAGGGAAATCAAGGCCAGACTGAAAGCAGATCTTCCAGCCGTCATGTAATGTTGGGGCATTCCACCGTAGAGACTTGTCTCTAACTAACCTTGTGCATATGGGAGTATTTATATTTATGCATTTGGCAGATGCTTTATCCAAAGCGTCTTACGTTGCATTCAAGATCCCTGGAAATCAAAATCATGACCTTGCAGTTGTTAACACCATCCTCTACTATTTGAGAACACTGGAGTAATGTTGTGACATGCCTCTTAAAGGTACACTACAGAAATGTATTATTATTAATGGAACACCAGTGCATACAAAAACTAAATTAGGCCTATAGTAATCTGACTTGAGACTTTAGAGCTGTTGGATTTAGTTTGTTGAGAAAATTCAGTCCTCTTTATATAGTAATGTCATATTTGCAAACAAAGAAAAAGAGGTCAAGGAGGCTTTTTACTAGCTCATTCCACTTATTTTTTCTTTCTTTCATTTGTACTATCAGTGATCTTGGTGTATCTAGCCAGATCTGCTCTGATACAGTCATCATAGGCAACCATGGGTCTGACTCAGATTCTCAACTGACATGAAAAAATGTTTCCTAAAAAAGTAACTTGCAATTTCATGTTTCAACCACATGGTGCTGTAAAGCCCAGAATTCTCTACAGTAAGTACATTCTGGCAGTTACAAGCACTCATTCACTATTACCTGTTTACAATTGCAAAATGATGAGAAATAAAATGGAATCAATGTCACCGAGGAGAAATGTATTGGCACCTGTGCTGCTCAATTATTGTGTCATGAAAATGCAGTTATGCTGATATGTAGCATAGCCTGGATGAGAATCAAAGTATTAATCTTATTTTCTGCTGTATTTAGAAAGGACCAACAAAATCAAATACCCCAAACCCAGACTACCTTGTAAAAACCAGTCTAGGATGTATGTTTTGGGTGAGGAAGTTTTAAAGCTCAACCACACACTGCGATGTGCAATGTTGATTGGACTTAGGTAAAAAAAAAAAAAAACTCACTAAGAATTAGTGTAGTAATTCCTGCGGTGGGACCTGTCTATAAGTGTGCTAATCATTTCAGGTGCCCTTGGTACGCAGGTAGATTTGAGCCGCTTGACCGCTGATGAGGAAAAGGGGTAAGCAACAGTAGTGGTCAGGGTGACATGGATGGTGGAAAGGTAGTGGAGGAAGACAGGTTTTCACCGACTGACAGTTTTAACTCTTTTCAAAGGTACAGAGTGATTAATGAGGGCTTTTTATGGTGAGCGGGAGCAGAGGTTTGGGTGAGTCACGGGCCTGAGAGTATTGACATCTCCATTATTTACTGAGTGATTGGGGCAGCCGAAGGGCCCCTGATTAGAAAACAATAAATGCTGTTATTGGTGATCTGGGCCTAAGCAGGACACTTCAAATGCATGTCTGAGGTTTTCTAATTACTGTGGCCAAGTGCACGCTGGACCGTGATAAACCAAAAGCAATAGAGTAGTCCCAGGGGTGAGTGGGCAGGGGCTGTGGTCTCTGTAGGAGTGTGTGTATGTGTGTGTAAATGCACTAAGCATTTGAATGTGCATTATAATACACTGAATGGTGCTGAAATAAACGGAAATCCCCAGAGAGCATATTCAGTGAATAGGTTTATTTTATATGCAGTCTTTCTGTTTAACAACTCTAAATTGTATTTTGACAGGCACTTACCATTAATCTGACACCTGTATCAATAAATAACCACAATCAGCTTTTTATTATATTTTATTTATTTATTTAACTCAAGGAGTAGTGGTGTGAGTGACAGGCCATATGATTAAATTGTGGGGATTCTTTGTTCCCAAACTTTACGAAGTGGGGTTCAGTCCACATATCAGGGAGAGGGATACTTTGCAAGCGAGGCATCCCAACGAAAGCAGTAGTAATAGTTGTTGTTGTTTGAAAGCACATTTTATCCAGACTTTCACTGCGGCGGAAACTGATTTCAATGCCCGCGCAGAGCGCCTCTGAGCGGGCCTCACGATGGTCTTTATAAAAAGATTGACATGAGATTGAGTTTCTCTCAATCTCATGTCAGTCTTGAGTACCTATGTCTTTAATTTATTACATTTCTAAAGAAAGATTCACTTTCCGAATAAAACCAAGCGGCTGGAGGTGTATTGTGTAGGCGGAGCTAAAGAATCACGAGCGCGCAATAGCTTGTTTGCAATCACGTGGGTCTGATGACGCACAAAATGAAGATCGAGGGCAGGAAGAGAAAAACAGAATGAACGAGATGGAGGAAAGTCCGTAATGTGCTCCGGATTAAGTTCAGTTTCAGCAGATGCAAAAACCATTAAAGGCGACAATCGGTTTAATCGATTTGAGCAACAATAAACGACGCAAAACATAGGCATTTTGAGTTTGTGTTAGTGACTCCTTTGTAGAAAATCACGTCCTGCCCTCGGTCTGCATTCCGCGCTACAGCAGTGATGTCACATGCAAACTACCTATTTTACTGAGAGTGCCTGAAAGCTGTGACATCCTTAAACATGGAAAAAAACATTATCCTAAATAAACCATGGTTATCAATCAGATTCAGCCATACATATATGATCCAAAATCTGATCCAGGAGCAGCAACAGCAACTACAGCAGAACGTCTCTGGTATATACTGTAACTGGATATATTTTCTTAGCGGGCTTGACATGCGTGAGTTTTACAAAATTTGTGTGTGTTTACTCATGGTTTATGAGGACATTATTTGGTTTATGGACTATTGTATCCAACTTAATGTTAGCAGTAGCAAGCATAAAGGTTTTGCACGTCAGACTAGTGTTAAGAACAACAATGGAATAGTAGCGCATTTGAATGAAGAAGTGTGCATGCTTTGTTTGAACATTTCTAAAGAAAGATTCACTGTACCAAGTCTTTCCGAATAAAACTGAGCGTCTGGAGGCGTATCGTGTGGGCGGAGCTAGGTTTAATATGAAATAATTCATTTAGTTCAACATATTTTCCCACTCTTTTTGTTTTGTTGATTGAAGTGGTTTTACAATAAACAAACAGGCACCTAGTGTTCAGCTAAACACATTTATTTAAACCTACACCATACATCGCATCCTCCATCTCACAAGGACATTCCTGGAAGGAGTATTTTTAGCACAGACATACTCCATAAAATGTCTAACTTATTTTTTGAAACTTTGTCCATGTTTAGGAATCCAAGTCTTTAACAGTGTAAAAAACTCACTATGCATGAAATAGCATTACCCCCCTTTAAAAAGTAATTTTTAGTGAACTATGTGATTTAAACAATTTAAAGATGAAGTGTGTCATTTCCACACCACTCTTGACACCAACAAGATCTGCACTAATAATTACTGTCTTTAAACTATCTTAGAGACAATTAAACCAACAATATGACACAATTTATGAACACAACTTTGTGTGTGTGTGTGAGTGTGGTGTGCATTCATTTAATAGAAATGGCTCAATTTAAATAAATACATATGCATTTTAATATCTAAATCATCCAGCCGATGTGACACATTTATAATCGCTGGACGGTGTCTGCACAGAGGCGAATAGTTCAGCAAACAGAATCTTTACACATTCCTCCTGATGACATTTAGGCTTTGAGAAAAAGCCCACATATTTAATAAGAACCAACCTTCTGATGCGATGAAATATTAAAGTCTAATTTTAAACATTATGATGGCTGCCTTTCTGTCTGATTACAATGAAACGTTT
Organism: Gobiocypris rarus; assembly: GCA_023029165.1. Classification (NCBI taxonomy): domain Eukaryota; kingdom Metazoa; phylum Chordata; class Actinopteri; order Cypriniformes; family Gobionidae; genus Gobiocypris; species Gobiocypris rarus. The sequence continues at coordinate 25,568,211 of CM040912.1, read as the reverse complement.
AAATTGTCACAAGAGGTAATTTTTTCCATATTAGAACTAAGCGGGTAACAATATTTACAAACTTTTGAAATTAAACTTTAAATAGAAGTCAGGTTTAATTTATTGTTTCTCAGAAAGTCATTTACTTTTTTCTCATGTTATTTTCATTCATATGTGCTATAATTTGTGAAGCCACATTGTATAATTCTGCCTCAGACTTAATTATTTTGCAACAATGATTTCATTCACAACAGCTTGATTAACATCTGCATATTAACTATAGGCAAAGGCTGAAGTTTTGATTCCTTTTTTGATTTGTATAAAGTAATTGAATTACACATTTTGAATTATTCATTCATGATTTCGCTATATGTATTTTATTGTAATGGACATTGATATGGACTCTTTTGAAGAAGTAGCATAGACCGCATATTGTAAAGCAATATGCCACAAGAATCTGTGCATTACAGTTGTTTTACAGTGGGTATAGGGCATGTTTGTACACCATATAAAGCTAGAGATGAAATTTAGATGAAAACACAAATTGAAACCTTTCATTTTAGGTAGAATGTAGAGCTGAGCTTTAGTGGATGTGGTGCAGTGATGTACTGTAATTAATTAATTAAATAAATATAACAATTTCATGCTATTTTCCACTTGATTTTATCTGATTTATGGAGCTTGTACCTAACACGGTCTTTCCCTTTAAGGCCCTTTACTCCTGCACTGATTCAAACCAAAACAAATTTGAATATGATTGTGTTTTGTCTATTTTAGCAGTTATGTCACTGTACATTAATGAATCCACAAAGCCCAAACTAGTTGCCTCCTTTCCTAGTTGAACAGGAAAGTAATGTTTCAGCCAGCTGTGCTGTAGTGATGCTTGATAACACCAGAATATCACTGCATATCACAAGTGACATCACAGATGGCAAAACGCATGGCATCTCATCATCAGTTTGTGACAAAGTTGCCCAGAGTGGCGGGGAAAGTCACAATTCTTATTTATTTTTTTAATTAATTATTCATTCATTCATTCACAAATCTAATATTCTCAATATTCCAGCTCTGACAGAATATTTATAAAGGATTTTATAAACAATAAAAATCCTGACCTGTTGTACCTGAAATGCAACTGAATTGAAGGCATATTTTAAATATATATTTGTTGTATCTGCTTTAAATTCAGACAATTGGCAAAAGACTAAAAAGGTATGTTAGATTTCAACTATATTAATCCTTACCATGTACAGTGCGAGTATCCACACTTTGTTATGTTACAACCTTTCCAAAATGGATAAAATTAATTATTTTCCTCTTTTTAGATTTCCTCATTAATCAGCAACCTCAAACTTTTGAACTTTCATATATGGATTAACTACTAAGAGGATGTGAGTAGTTACTGGCCTTTCCCATTCTGTCTAATCATACAACTGTGAATCAGAGGTGTGTGTGTGTGCGCAGGTTGGGCTTTTTTTTTTTAAAACAGGCATCAGTATGTTTGACGGGAAGGAAGGCAGGAGATGGAAGCTTTTCCACACTGGATTTATGTCAAGCCCAAGCCCTCCGAAATAGCTGTTCTCCACCCTCCCAGGATTTACGTGTCACTTAATGGGCAGAGACAGGCCCGTCCTTGACAAGTACACCTGTCAGCCAGCCGTGAATGACAGGGCCAAGTCACATCGTATCCTCAAATTCCCCTTGTCAAAACAGAAAAAAATAACATCGAAATCAAACCTGCAAGCAGGTACTAATCAACTCCCGCTTGCCGTACACAGAGACAACAGCGAGTGAGTTTATGAAGGAGAAGTGTGTGGGTGTGTGCCGCCCACTGCGTTGTAAAGGACTGATTTGCCACTGTATCTCACTGAGGGGAGGGGCTGATAATAACATGATGGTTCTTTATACAAACATTGATGATATTGATGCTATTGATGCTTAACAAATAGCTATTTTAGTATGTGCACTTTAAAGTTTCACCTTTAGGTAAAATGTAAATGGTATTATGGGTCAATAATGCATATAAGTGTCCATGATAAAGAAAAGGGAAAACATGTTTTATTCATGTTGGTTTCATGTGGTATTGAAATGTTATTTTTTTGATGATATTCAAGAAAAATGTCAGTCATTATTCTACAAATAAAATAAATAAATAAAAATTGTAAGCTTTTGGAGAGTTGCATAACATTTTACAATGTGAACTAACCTTGCCGTGTCAATAAAAAGGTCAGATTTCCTGATATATCCTGAGATTTTTTTTTTATTTATACTGTTGTCTGAGGTCAACACTGAGTTTTTACATTCAACAACATCATAATGAATACGCAATAGACTATTTTCTACCCTGGTTTTGAGGCTCTCTCCTGAACGCTCGATTATGATGGGCGTGCCGCACTGTAGACTTGGAAGTAAATGCCCACAGCTAGGATAGGATAACATTTGCATATTTAACCCCCTTATTTAAAGGGATAGTTCACCCAAAAATTAAAAATGAAAAAAAAATGAGGGTGAGTAAATCATGGGCTATTTTTCATTTTTGGGGGGTTAAGCAGGCGTACATACTTATCTGTTATCGGCGTTTCCCCCTTCTATTACGTCATTGATCAGTATACATTTGAGAGCTCTCGTTTGGGCCTGGTGTCAATACAAGCTTTTTTTTGACTAACAAGGCAGTTTTCAGCTCTGAAACTTAATTTCATTTCAGAAGTTAAAAACAAGTTCTTAGAAGAGGTGTATTCAAACTGTTGTATTTATGAATTGTATTTTCAATGCATTTTGAAATAAAAAGGGCTGATTGTCACGTCACTGACCAACATGATTGAGCAATTTGTGTGGGAGCAGCAGTCCTCTTTAAACAGAGCCAAGAGGCAGTAGCAGTGAGAAGAGTAAATAGCCCAATCCTTCCTTTAAAGAGCGCCTCAGTGTCAGACGCTTTAAGTGAGCTCTGCAAAGTTATCACATCATGACAGCAACAGCCAGGAGTGTCTCCTCTCTTTCGACTCTTTAAACAAAATATCGCTGCGCAGTAAAATTGATGACGCCGTTGAGTTGTGTTCACTTTTTTCTAATATCTTCAAAGGAACGCTGCTCCACAGCACTGAAATGGAAAGAGATTTTGACTGTTTGTGTGTGTGTGTGTGTGTGTGTGTGTGTGTGTGTGTGTGTGTGTGTGTGTGTGTGTGTGTGTGTGTGTGTGTGTGTGTGTGTGTGTGTGTGTGTGTGTGTGTGTGTGTGTATACGTACACTGGAGGAAAAACATACTGCTGGTTGCTTTTCTAAAAGATGATTAACTAAAGATATAACTCAGACACTCTGAAGAAAGAGAACCTGTGTGAGCCAGCCTCGGACTGATTGTAAAGGGCTTGTAGACTAAAGACTGTCAGAGAGCAGTATCTCCTATTTTCAAGATTAATGAAATTCAGGCAGAGATCAGAGGAAAGAGGAGTTACTCTGAACCTCTGATTTGGGATCAGATTTCCACCCCCTCAGAAAGTGTCTTTAGCCTTTATCTGCTGTAAAGCCATTACAGTGACATGCTCATCGATGCTTGGCTCCTATCAGCACCCTCCAATGTCCTAGATGTCAACAAGACGCATCTTTGTGACCTGCCCATTAGAATGATGCCTTCAATATAAAGAGAATGTGCTACTCACAGGGCATTCGAAATACAGTTAGATAGACAAAGCGTGAGGAAGAGTGTGTCTGGGAAGTGTGTGTGTGTGTGTGTGTGTGTGTGTGTGTGTGTGTGTGTGTGTGTGTGTGTGTGTGTGTGTGTGTGTGTGTGTGTGTGTGCATCTAAAGAAGTGTACGGGTGACACATCCTTGGCATCGCGCAGCTCAAAACCTCCTCACAGAGCAGCACACCAATTCTGCAGAGGGACAGGATTGACTGTGACACCCGGCAGCCCAGCCCTGCGCTATAAAAAGCCTGCATATGCTCTTCTCTTGGGTGGAGAAAAAAAAAGCGAAAGAGAGTGAATGAGTTAGAGAGATACAGACGCAACTGAGTGAGAGGCCGTGTATGTGCGGACCCCTCCGTTCCATATGGGGAGGCGGACCCTCGCACTGCTGATGGACAGGCGGGCCGAGATGGCCCATCTGCGCCTTTTGCAGGTGTTTCCAATGATTATATTATTAGCTCTATCCGCTCATCTTTGAGTTTTATGGGCTTTTTAGTGTCCCCGGCCTCTGTGTGAGGGGAGAAGAGAGGTAAAATATATCCAGCAACACCACCATCTGTCTCCAGCAAGACGCACATGCCGTCTTCAAGGAAACAGGGGCTTTATTCCACTTTTATGAGGGCATAGCTTTTGATTTCATTTTTCATTGCTGTGATTTTGTGTGTGTGTGGATCTGTGTGTGGGTGGGAGCGTGGATGTAGCCATATGTTGAGCGGGGATAAGCTGGGGAAATGTTTTGACTATGAAGTGAAACCATTAGTAAGTAATGCTAAAAATAATGGCAAATTAATTAATATCATCCTCTGTTGCTCTTTGTGAAACAGACATAACAGACACAAAGCAAGGATCAACAAGTGCCCATCTACACAAGTTTTTTGAGGCTTGTGTGACTTAAGAATCATGATATGCTTTATTTGCTAACTATTTTGTTTGCGTACTCTTGTCAAACAAGCAAATGGTAGCTAACATTTTATTCCGATGGTCCACTTTAGGCATTCTGCTATAGCTGTAAGTAACTTTGCAACTACATGTCAACTTATTATACTAACCCTAACTACTCTAATGAGAGTTAGTTGACATGTAGTTGCAAAGTTACTTATAGTTCGTAGAATGTCTAATATGGACCATCGAAATAAAGTGTAACCAAACAAATATGTAAATGTAAAATAAAAACCTTTGTTTACTAGTTAAATTAAATTAAAATGTAGATCTGAAACTGTGGCCTTTTTAGTGCATTTTTAGCAATAAATATTACATAAAATCTTAAATTAAAATTTTACATAAAAACACAATATGTCTCAAATTAGACACTCATTAAGTTTTAGACCAAACGTTTTTAGCTATTGATATATTGGCCATAAATTGCCATACACATATTGATAAGTGGGGTTAAATGGGTTAAATGTTTAAGATTGATACAGTATTTTTATGAAAATATTTGTATTCAGTATTTGTAGAAATTGACTGAGATTATTTACTTGATTTACTGTCATGATGTAGAAATGGTCATGTAACATGTAACATGGTCATGTTATATTAATTAAATTTATATTTGCCATAATCTGAAGAAAAAAGCAGAGTTAAATGTGTTGAGATTGATGAATACAAATATACTTGTAATATAATTGACAGGATTATTTGCTTGTCTTTCTGCCGTGTTGTATAAAGGGTTATGCTATACATATTAATATGAATATGCAGCATAACCTTAAATGTGTATTCAGTAGGCTAATTCTCATCATCAATACAATGTTTTACATGTAAGCACAAAGTGTTAACAAGTCATCATGATCGGCCTAATAAAATCTGTTGGAATCTAGTTGAAGGGGCGCCTCATGGTGTCCGACATATCGAGATCACATGACCAGGCAAATGCATCCTCACCAGGTGTTAGTTAAAGTCAAAGATGAATGCAATATCGGCCAGCAAAACGTGTATAATACTACTAAGCACATCCCTAACCACCCAGATTATTAGTAACAATTATAGGAAGTTGTCAGCGTCATTCCTGTATATCGTAACGATTAGATCACTTCCGTAGTGTGCAAAACACACCTTGCGCTCTGAAGCGATGACAGCAGCAACAAAAAGCTCTTTATATTGGAAAGCTAGTGGCACAGTGAAGAACGTTTTTAATCTGCTGCTAATCTCAGCGGATTACGGGAGAAAAGAGCGTCTCCCACCGCAAATTAGACGGAAAGCATGTTTTTGTTCTTTTGTTGCAGCACTTCATCCCCCTCTCTCTACCTCTTTCTCTATCATATTCGGCAGCCGTTGATTTTGTATTCCTCTTTGTCACGCTTGCTGCTTCATGCTGCAGTGGAGGATGTTTGGTAATGGCCATTTAAACTAATCAATCGGTCCCTTTGAAGTCAGAAGATGAAAGAAGTGTTTGACAGCTAATGTGTGTCTGTCCCATGACGTGAACTGCATGCCAATGTCAGTGCTTTGAAGGCAAAAGGACGGGCACATCACGTTGAATTTATCCTCCTCAGAAAAGATACACCTCAGCTGAGCATTGCCGCAATAACAAGTGTCAGCCCTCTCTCTTCTTCCTCCCTTCTCTCTCTCTCTCTCTCTCTGTTTTTCTACCCCTCATTCCCGCTCTCACTGTGTTATATATCTGTCACATACCTATACCTCCTATGCAGCTCGTGCCATCTTCTATTCCACGCTTTCCCGCCGAAATGTGTTCAAGTAAACATTTCACGCTTGCTTATGCTAAGGAGAAGTGGCAGCTTCAGGTAAGTGACAGGCTGAGATCTAACAGAGGTTTAGACCGATATTGATGAAGAGAGTTCTCTTTCTTCCCCCTCCACGGTTCTTCTCAAAGCATCCCGGGCTCATCCATAATGATGATTTTTTTTTTTTCCATTTAATTTTGGTAAACAGAAAAAAAGAAAACAGCTGAATGTGAAGGTCTGTATTGTGATTGTAGTATTCCACATATATGTAACGATTATAAAATGGTATGAGTCTCATTCACAAAGGCCTTTTGAGGGAAATAATTTACAGATGTTTTCTTTTAGTAGTCATCTTAAAAACAGCTTTCCATGAAAAATTCTAAAAATGTTCAGTAAAAGGTTTTTCACCAAAACATTTCATGAACTGTTTTATTTATTTGTATTCTGTTAGAGTGTCAGACTTGTAACTACAAGTTTGCAGGTTCAATTCTCAATACCGGCAGGAAATGACTGAGGTGAGCAAGGCACCTAAACCCCAATCGCTCCCTGGGCGCCACAGTGAATGGCTGCCCACTGCTCTGGGGGTGTGTGTCCACGTTTTGCAGTTTGTGTGTGTGTTCACTACTCACTGCTCCTAATTTGTGTGCACTAACTTGGATGGGTTAAATGCAGAGGACAAATTCTGAGTATGGTTACCATAAGCTGCGTTTCCACCTCAGGAACTTTCCCCAGGAACTAGGGACTTTGGGGTCGTATGCTGTGTGTTTCGACTGCAGGAACCATGGTCTAAATTGTTACGGAAGTAGACTCAGAATGCACAGAAGGTCGTTATGCAGGGAGTTTATTGACAACAACAGAAACTGAACAATCATGGATGGTAAGTAAGCAGGTGGAAGATACTTTACCTGTTTTGATGAAGAATGTAAGATGATGTTTTCCTTACAGGCCCAGGAGATCGTGGATGGTGATGAGTCCAAAACGGATAAACGAGACCAGACACAGAGTGAGGTGAGGTGTGTGTTTTTGTAGATGTCTTGATGAGGGAGATGATGAAGTGCAGGTGTGCGTGGTTAGTACTCAGGGGATGGTGTGCGCTGTGATTGGCTGGTGAGTTAGCCTGGCAGATCTGTCACAAAAATGAAGTTCTGGGGTTTCCTATTATTGAAGTTTCCTATTATTGGCTTGTACTGGCTATTATTAAATATTGGCTATTTATTAGTACTTATAAAACATGGCCCTTGCATATTCTTACAACTCTTAAACCTACCCAATAGCTAAACCTAACAACTACTAACTCATACTGAGCAGTAATTAGGAATTTTCCTAGTTAAAAGTGACACCTGGATCCTAAACTAAAGTGTGATCGATATTGATATTGAAAATTTGAGGAATGTTTTTGTAATGGGGAAATCATGCATTAAAATGAGTTGTGTAAAAAAGAAAAAAAAGAAAACTGGGACAAATATTAATTAAATAGATTACATGTGGAAATTATAACATTGTGGCCTGGTTTCACAGACAGGGTTTAGACTAAGCCAGGATTAGGCCTTAGTTAAATGAAGACATTAAAGTTGCTTTTATAAACATGCATTGAATAAACAAATAATAATAATAATAATAATAATAATAATAATAATAATAATAATAATAATAATAATAATAAACATCACTGGTGTTCTTCTTGAGACAAAACAATGGCACTAACATATTTTAAGATATGTGAGTTTAAGTTGCTTTAATTTAAGACAGGTCAAATATGCATTTTAGTCTGGGACTAGCTTAAGCCTTGTCTGTGAGAGGCACAACTATGATTTTAATTGCTGGATAAATTTGAGAAGGCCAAGAGGCGAGACAGGCCAGAATCGTATTTAAAGGGGGCATACAGAGATTTGGTGTAGAAACTGATACTTGTCAAGTAAATGTTATGTTAGATAAATGTTTGTGTTCATTAAACTTATCTAAATATAGGCTTTGTCCTTGTAATGTTTAAATAAATAGCCATCAGATGCTTGACTGTATTGCTGTTGAGCATTACCACAAGAGACAGTTAGAGGACGCAATGCACAGCATACACCCTGCTCTCTCTCAGAAACACATTATTAGCTGTAACTATGCACAGACAGCACACACACACCACGGTGGTCCCTGAACCCTGCACAGGAATTCTGGGAAAGTGGAGGCCTCCTCCTGCAGAGAAACATGAGTGCTGAAGTATGTAAAAGGAAGTGATCTGTGGCTCTTCTACATGGTCGCCCAGCTGGGTGCCTGTAAGGTTTTTATGACTTTCTGCAAAGAGAGGCCTGGGTGCTGCTGTAGCACAGCGCTGCACCTCCTCCTCGCAGCCTTTTCTCTTTCCCTCTGTCTATCTTTCATTCACTCCTTTACTGGTCTTACAGTAACGGCAATGTCTGCAGAATAACACGCGTGCATAACCTAAACCACATGTAGATCAGATAAAGAGAAAGTGTGTACGTATGAGAGATAGTGAGAGAGAGAAAACATGCAATTACAAGGTAGACGGCAGGATGAGGGTCTTGGGGTTTTCATTTCATGCATATTTGTTTATAGAAATGCCAGACAAACATTACATCACTGCATCTTTGCTTGTCTTGGAGTCATTTCTGTGGATTTCCTTAACTATGTTATCCATCTAGTTTTGTCCCATTCGGTAAAATAATGAGGGAGATGAAAAGGCTTTACCTATTATTTATTGTGAAGTATAGGGGCTTGATGACAGACTTAAATAAATGAGAAAAATGTACATCTCTGCTGGAAATGTGTATACGTAGTCTGATAACCCATGGACACATATATTTTTTTTAACATGGTTACACACACACACACACACACACACACACACACACACACATATATATATATATATATACATATAACTGAACCAATTATTTCCTTTAGTGTCAGTGTACATGAAATTTCTCACTGAAATTCACATCACAATATGTATTAAAAAGCTAAGTGAGAGTGAAAAGTTCTTTTTTAAAGAAATCTCTGAGAAGTACTACAACAACACTCACCTATATATGTTTCCTCAAAAAAAGAAATCCATGAAAATTGCTAAAAGTCTTATAAAACAAGCTCTGCTATTGAGGAAGTCATAACAGCATGTGCTCTATTTTTTACTCTTGCTTCCCGAAATCTAAGTCCCACACACAAAAGAGCTGCGAATAGGGTGAGGATGTGATCGTCCGCTCTTTTTCTTAAGCACTGACTCGTTCTCGCAACATTTCCTCCCTTTCTTTCACCCTCTTCCATAAGCCCCTCTGAAAATATCCCTGCGCTAGTAACATCACAAAGGCTTACTTATCTCAGTATTACCTATTAAAGGTTTAGATCCCAGCGTATTTGATAAACACTCTCAATAAGGGTTTATCTGCACAGCCTTATCAAGCTCTTGACGGTTCCTCTACCCTCACTAGAGTAATTTGTTAATTAAAGTGTCATTTCAGAGAAGAAATATGGGGCTCGTCATTCAAATAAAGACACAAAGAACTTTGCGAGACTGTGAAAGTGTGCGTTGGATATTTTTCACTATATATTTATTATTATTTTCTGCCTGGATTAGGGTAAGCCCTCTTAGTCTGTTGTGGCCAGTGAGCTTTAAGAAGTGCAGGGACATTTTGGAGTCCAGAGGAGAAGAGAAAGAGGAGGAGGAGGAGATGAGATGAGACGAGACGCGCAATAAATAAAATGGTTGCTTTCTAAACGAGGCCCGCGGAGGATTGGCTTTTAACGCCCGCAGCCTCCGTCAGCACTTTGGGCGATTTGCGTGTGATTTCATTAGGGGTGAAAATAACACTACAATGAAGATGAAAATAGACTATGGAAAGTGTATCACGAAAGAAAGACTTAGGAAAGACAGTTGAGATAAACAAAAGTAGCAAATCTCCCAAACTAGAGCAGAACATTGTGTTTTACTTTGAGTTGCAAGCATAAAAAAACTAAACAAAACTAAGGCATAGACAAAATAACAACCATTTCTAAATGACATAAACCATGTAAAATATAAAACTGATAAGCAAGGTAGATTTGAACTAGCGCAGAAGATCCAGTCAATATCTGTATGTTTTCAAATATATATGCCCTAGACTGTCATTTATTTTGTTTATTGCGATTAGTGGAGGTAGAAACTTATTCATCAGATCGCCTGCCAGGTTATCACATCTGAATCGGCTCCTGCGGCCACTTTGCCTTTTTTTTCTTCCCCCTCTTTGTTCTTTCTTCTACCCCGTCACGTTTTTTAGTTTTAAAGAGCAAATGCAGGGTTCCTTGTGCCTTGAGCATCTTTTGGCCTGGTGACAAGGTGTGAGACGAAGAGATTTATGCACGCGGGCGCACAGATGCAGAGGGAAAAAGATACGCGAGATCAAATGGAAAGGCATGATAACACATGAAATATGAGTCCCCGGCCTCGTAAATTAACAGTCGGGAGAAGGTTGTCATTATCCGGGCTGCATTTAAGACCATGGTATGGAACCCAGATGGTAGGGGAGAGATAGTTGGGCTGAAGTTTGAGTAATTGATGACTTAAAAATAAACCGGAGGGCTCATCTTGGGAGGGAAGGAAGAAGAATTACCCAACACAACAAACATGTAGCATTGGGGTCAAGAGCATAGCATGAGCTCCCTGACTCTTTCTCACTTCAGATGAGGAAGCATTAAAGATTAAAACAGGGACAGAGAAATAACACTTTGGAAAGTGGGAAAAGTTATAAAACTTTCCTTCGGGCTGATGCAATCGCATACAAAGAAACACCTCAATGTTCTTGGCTTAAGCGCACATGGATTTATAGTTTAAAAAAAATTAAGTATTAATGATGTATAAAGTATTCATTAATGTATTCATTAATAATATATTAATGTAACAATATATTATTACAATATATATAACTTATTCTAGGTATTACGCATTAATATCTAAACAAATATATATATTTAAATGATTAATTACATCTTAATGGCATTTTAGTATTTATAAACAGAGGAAGGTATGCTTGTATGTGGGACTAGTGACAGCAGGAAGCCATTCTTCTAAAATAGGACTGGTTATAGTTGCCGAGGGAGGGTCAGTAAAGAAAGAAACAGAGAGAAAGCGAGAGAGAGAGAGAGAGAGAGAGAGAGATACAATTTCATATTAAAGGAGAAAAAAGTATCTTCATATGACAGGAAAATAGTTAACTTTATATTGAATGTAAGGTCAAAGGTGAAATCTTTGTAGTGTTTAAAGTGTTTATAGATGTTAACCCTGCTTAAATTGTCCGAAAATATGCTTATTGACTTCCAATTGATTTTAAAGTTGCTGCATTGGCTTAGAACTCACATTTTGTGTGGCGTAAGTGCTTACGTTCAATTGTTTGTTTTAAACTTGTTATTGCATAATGACATGTTTCTCCAGACCTGACAGTTAAAGAAAGACTTGACATCTGCACAACAACAAAAAAAAGTGATAGCAGACATGTAAGGAGAAAAAAAAAAGCTGAAAAAAGGCATGTGCAATATGCTGTCCCTTACGTATAGACTGTCTATCATTTCCTTTTGATTGACTCTCTGTTGGATTGGTGTTTTAAAGCCCTGACATGTTATTAATAAAACAGTCTCTAATAGAAATATCATTCCCTTATTTTTCAATCAGCCACAACATCGTGCTAAATCTGCAATGCGTGACTTTAATTAAAGATTGATGGGATGACCATTCATCTGAGGCACCGTTGATCCAGTAATTAAAATGACAAAAAAAGATTTATTTATAGAAATTATGTTTAACTTTTCCCTTCGCTGTCAGCAGGCCTAGGTTTCTGCTGTAATGAGAGAAGTCAGCAAATGTAATTTTCCTTTCTTTTTCCTCGCAGTGAGAACTAGAGCATCAGGCATAAGTGGTTGTTCATATTCTATTTGAGATGTATACATACTTTTGAGTCTCTTGGAGAAGAAAAGACATTCTCTTTCTAGCGTAATGATCATGCATGCCACAGTTTCCGTTACTCAATCAAATGTTTCAAACAAGTGAAACTTTGGCTTTCATTGACCTTAGTTCAGCAGTAATCATAAAGAAGAAGGGAATACAAACAAAATAGCTTTGCATTTTTATTTTGGTTAGTAATTATGTAGTCTCTTGGAGTTTGACAAGGCCTCTAATGAGTTCTCCGAGGACCTCTTTTATTTGTTTGTTTGTTATTTTTAAGCTTGATTAAGTCCCATGCATTTAGCTAGCACAATTAAACCGAGGGGGGATACAATATGAGCTTAACTTAGTGTGTTTCATTCACTTTTGTTTGAAACAGGTTTAGCCCAGTAAGCTAAATCGTTACTTCTGTGAGAATGGCTTACCTCCCTTTGTTCCTGTTTTATAGTATTAATTATAAAATTGCATGTAGTATGTTAGGTCAGAAATCGAAATGGACAAAAGAATATCTCATGGTCTCATATTGTGGTGCAATTTGTGATCATATTACACAGATGAGTCTAGGAATTGTTGTAAACCTTTTTTCCTTAAACAGGATTTTTAGTTTATTTTAAACTGGTAGATAGTTATTGAGCAAATTATTAAAAATCAAAGCAGACAGTATGTGTTCTGTTTGTGTCAAATGGCGGCATACACTTTGTTCTATCTTTTTGGGTCAAGTGGAAGTAAATGAGGAAAGTAGTTTGCAATCCTTCCCATCTGCTCAAACATGATATTTATAGGTGCTGTTGTTGTTGTTTTACATTAATGTGAAGGTTTAAAAGTAAAAGTTTGTAGCAACTCATAATGTAAAAACTGCACATAATGCAATAAGTATTACATTATTACTGTAATAAAATGTTCATATTGTTTTTTTTTTCAAAATGTAATAAAATCTTGAGCTCATACTGTATTTATGAGAAACATTATGAGGAAATTATTACTTTGTAAACTCAAAAACGTCATATTTCCTTTATTGTAATAGCTTTTAAAACATAAAAATTATTAGTATTCCTTACAGTAGTTTAAGACTGGCTTTAGATTATTAAAAATTGTATTGTAAGGGAATACTAATATTTTGTTATTTTTTAAAAGCTATTACAATAATGAGAATATTACATGTTTGTGTGTAGTTTGTAATGTAATAACTGTCTCATAATGTAAAAATTGCTAGTATATTATGAGCTCAAGATTTTATTACATTTTGAAAAATGTATTACATTATAAACATTTTATTATAATAATAATGTAATATTTATTACATTAAGTGCAGTTATTACATTATGAGTTGAAAAATGTTAACATCACTATTCAAAATTTTGGGGTTGGTAAAAATGTCTTTTAAGTAACCAAGGCTCCATTTATTTAAAAGTGAAAAGCAGTGATATTGTGAAATATTTTTTACAATTTCAATGAACAGTTTTCTATTAAAACGTATTTTAAAACAGCTGCTTGTTGAAAACAGCTGCTTATTATTTTTGTGGATACCATGACACTTTAAAAAAAAAAGTTTATTTCTTATGATTAGAAAGTTCAAAAGAACACCTATTTATGATAGAATTCTTTTGCATTTGTTGTATTAATTTATAATGTAATTTTTTGGTAACACTCTATAAGTCTTTACAGTCACTTTTGATTTTTTTAACTCATCCTTTCTGAATAAGAATATTATTTTCAGTATTTAAATAATAAATAGCACTACTGTAGTTTAAACAAGTGAATCGACTGAAGGATAGGGGTCATATAAGGAAGGTGGTGATTTCATCCATGTACTTAAATTCTAGTGCTTGTGTACCTAATTTCTAAACAGTGTTACAGGCATCCCTAATCACAAATCTCTTCAAAGCTTACATGTTTAATTGTAGTGAGTTTTCAGAATGCATTATTTCAACGAGTCTAAAAGAAAGAGAAACGTTTAGCAAATCATTTCTGACAAGAGATGTTACTTTGATGCCATTCAAACTGGCACGACCTGATTGACACTGAAAAGCACGGTGCGGCTCTTTTGTACCCTTAATCAAATAGTCATAAAAATGCTTGGATATGCTACATAGCAATCTGATGTATTAATTCAGATTTAAGTGGACAGCCATATTCTGACTAAAGACATTTTAAAACTATGAATAAACTATCATTAACTCTCACTTGTGCCACAGACAATGAATCAGTTCAGCTGAGTTCCAGCCACAGTGAATTAATGATACAGATCCACCATCTGTAAATTCCCCACAGACTGTAAAACAGGCAGCCATCATCGAATCTCTTTCCTACTGTTCGGTGGCAAACTTCCCATTCCCCTGCTCTCAGTTTTAATGGATTTCTGCAACACGGGTAGATATGCATTCGGTTCTGGTTCTGAGTCAAAGCAGAGGAGTAAAAGAGCACAAAAAGATGTATTAAATGATTATAATGACTGATGATATTTCTTCTTTTTTACCTAAAAAATGACTTTAATAGCACAATGGTCAGATGGTTTGCAAGGCTGACAGAATTATTAAAAGAGAAAGACTTGAAGGATTTCCTTACATTTATCGGCCAGTGCATCACACCCTCTCTAGTCTTTAATATATAAATGTAACGGATCCCGCCGATGTCTGTTTTATTATTTTCTGCTATTAAAGCCCTGGGCCCGCAGATCCTGAGTTAATTTCAAGACAGAGTTGGCAACAAAGAGTGGGGGAAAAAAAGCCTCAGCAGGATTTATAATCTTTTCCCTACACTTTTTTGTGTGTCTTGAAATCAGGATAATAGAGGCAAGCAGGATCCTGTGCTGACCAGAGTGGAAATGGAATCAGTGGCTTCCCATCTCTCTCTCCCCGACTTGATAAAAACATAATACGTCTTATGATGAATGTTGTTATAAAGCACACCTGCGATAAGATTCAAGTATTCATATTTTCCATCATGTTAATGCTGGAAGATAAACCAAGCTAGTCCCGCCAGTGTCCACCTCAGTGGTTCTCTCAGGCCCGTGCGCAGTTGGCCCATTTTTCTACGCCGTCATGCTTAACGGATGGTGCTGTTTCTGGGTGTAGATGTCAGGTACGTGCCTACACTGGACCAAAGTCCTATTGAGATAATAATAAAACTATGAGCGGTGGGTGGAAGCTAAGCTGGGTGAGAATGAATACCAAAGGTAAGTCTGCTAATGAACAAAAATCCCTCAAAAACTGACCGTCAGGAGTCTGTGTACATTTAATCTCAAGGTTATTACTATTATTAACTATTGTTGTTAAAATGTGTTGTATATTTAAGCAGTATCACACCATCAGGAGTTCAGGGTTTTTGTAGTAGTTGTATTTCTGATTATAAAAAGGTAACGTTTAGTTACAAACAGTAACAGAATTTACAGAAACTGTAAATTTCACTAGTGCATTAAATGTCTGTCAACAAACACTAATTTGAGGCTGCAACAATTATTGCTGTCCCACTAAAGTACTTCAATGTACTTAAAGGGTTACTTCAGCAATTAGCATTAAGCTTTGTATCAGTAGAAACCCGGGAGTAGGCTATATTCAAATTATCGTACTTTCCCCCCTCATATGACCCTGAGGCGAGATAATTATGTATTTTATTTCTGGAAAAATATGTCATTTTGCGTCATCGGAGGAGTTTTTGGCCAGAGGCTGAAGACTACAGCCAGCAGAGGGCGCTGTTTCCACATGTTTTCAACATCACACTCACAGCACTCAGCACATTCGGCTGGCGGAGCTACGGAGGTTCATGTAACCGGAGCGGTGGAGACCAAAGTGAGTGTTTTAACTTTTAAAATGAACTTCCTATGAAAGTTAAGCTTCCAAAGACATGAACTGAACACGTGCCAGACTGATCACGCGCTGTGAATGCAGCCGCAGCCCGAATCCCGCGCTTACCTCAGTTCATGTGATGAATGTAATCCGATCCTGCTGCGTTTGTGCCGTGGCGTGTCGAACAGACACATTCAGTTTTTAATTGTAGTGTCTCTAACTGAACTAATTTTCTGAAAATGAACGTGTTAGGCAAGTGATCCAGTAATCCAGTAGCCCTAGCCTGGCTAGAGTAGGGCAGTGAAGCAGTGCGTTCTGGGAATTCTTGTCTTTGATCCCCATGAGACAAAATTTTTTCTGTGTTTTCTCAGTCTAGAAGGCACCAAATTCAAAAATAATTTCACATTTCTACAACATTAATGACCCAGTTTAAATACAGATTCATCTTCCCAGCGCTGAAGTGCCCCTTTAATTGACATATTTAAATTTATGACATTTTATTTGTTAACTTCATCCTTGCATGTGTCACTATTTATCAAGATCTGTGGGATCAGCTCTGTCGTGACTTATTATGAAATTGAATGTATATATTTGGTCCTATTTTGATAATGCATTTTGTCAGGATGTCAAAAATGAAGTCATCCTAAGTGTGTATGACATTCTTCTTTCAGACGAACACAATCATAGTTATATTACAAATGTCCTTACAAATGCTTTATTATGTAAGTGAATTGTCGTTTTTGAAGTCCATAAAGGTTCATCTATCCATCGTATAACCACCTCTGAAGCAAAACAATGTGTTTGTGTACAAAAATAAATATAAATAAATCCATATTTAGCATGTTATTTTGAAAGAATGAGCTGAGTGAATGATTCTGTGACTCTCATAAATAGTCTTGAATGAATCAGTGTTTTTAGCAAGTTAGTTGAGTTAACACTTTGACAACTCCCCCATAAATACTGTCACTTGTTTTGTTCCTGCATGAATCAGCGTTTTTGGACAAATCACCTGAGTGAATGCTTCAATTACTAACTCAATGACAGTTACTTGTCGCCACCTACTGGTATAATGATGTAACTTGTAGAAAGAGTAACTGTAAAATCCCCATAAAATCAGTGGAACTGTATACTCTATATTGGAACACTGTTCAAATCAATACACTGGCTGGATCAAACTGTTGCATACTTTTAAATATTTATTTAAATATACTTATAGACTTAATGTGACTGTGAATCACACAGATGCATTAGGGAGAGTGAGAAAGACGAAGTGAGTTTTGTGTTTTCTACACTCATTTTCGAATGTTCTTCCTTTTTGCTTTTACGGGTCCCCAGAAGTGACACAAGCAGCTGTGCACCATAAACAAAATTCCCTTTTACCCCCTCACCAACTCTCCACGGTCTCAGCAACCCCACCCCATATCCATTCAAACTATAGCAAACAAGTCAGCCCAAATGCTGGCAGCTGCAGATGTGAGACTCTGTCACCTGTGCCTCGTAATGCCCCGCACGCTCTCATCAGCCCCCCTTGTGTGCCCCTCAGACTATGCTGGCGTCTGGCGTGGTAAGAGGGATGACTCTCTCGGCACATCCCTTCCTCCGCTCAGCCCGTCTCCACATCAGCCCCTTCCCATAATTCCTGGCCTACTGGCATCATGGGCCCAATTAGGATGACACATCCTATCAGGGAGCTTGTTTTGCATAGTCGAATACAAATGACTGTCGAAGTGAAATGTTTTCATAAACTTGCTACAATGAAGACAAAGTCGGCTGTTAGTTTCTGCCGAGGCTGTCATGAGGAGAATGAACACGTCAAACGATATTTCAGTTCAAGCGATTTGGGCTTCTTTATTTCTACTCTTAACATGTTGTTTTAAGCATTCACTTGGTTTTGAGCCGACTAGGAGTCTTTAAATTATAAACTTTTTTTTCCTGAAATGAATCCCTAATGACTGCATTATTCATAATTATAACAGAATGAATAATTTAATTACTTCTTTCTCAGCACCCACGAAAAAAAAAAAAAAATCAATATTCCCCACCCAAACATTTAGCAATTTTCTAGCTTTTATTTGTCCTCTAAAACTGTCTTTAGCTAAATGATACTGACCCTTTGAATCTTTTAACAACGTAATCAATAAAGCATGTTTATGCAAACCTTGCAGAACCATCAGTTTGGGACTTTTGAAAAAATATGACCCTGGCTGCAGCTTGCTAAGTGCAGAGCGCTAGCACTAAATCTCGGGAGTTAAAGTTTTACTGGGGCGTTATGGGTAAAAATGCCTTGTCAGCCATCTGCCACATTCTCTCCCGACGTCCATATTTCCAGAGCTGCTCAACTCCTGAGAGGGACCTGTACCATCACCGTGGGCCGTACTCCACCATAACAGCTCAGCTATTGCGCACATCCCGAACATCAACACACTCCATTAAAGGCACCGTGACAGACCGAGAGACTGATTCTTCTTTCTGCTTTCATTTTTTTTGTTAACTTTAATGAATAGTGATAGCGCTCCTGTCAGCATGACATCCTGACATAATGTATTATCAAAATAGGACCAAATACATACATTGATTTTCATAATAACAGGGCTGATCCCACAGATCTTGATAAATGCTAATCATTGCTGATTAATCTGATCCTAAAAGGTTATCCAGTTCATTGTGTCTAATTCTGAGATGGAAATCATGGACAAAAGCACATTTATAATGTGCCCTCTTTCGCCTTGCTCTCAGGACATATGTTAGGGATGTTTTTAAGTTCTGTTTTGGAAAATGATGACTCTCATTCTCTCTCTCTCTCTCTCTCTCTCTCTCTCTCTCTCTCTCTCTCTCTCTCTCTCTCTCTCTCTCTCTCTCTCTTTCTCTCTCTCTCTCTCTCTCTCTCTCTCTCTCTCTCTCTCTCTCTCTCTCTCTCTCTCTCTCTCTCTCTCTCTCTCTCTCTCTCTCTCTCTTTCTCTCTCTCTCTCTCTCTCTCTAACTAGTTCTTTGTTTTTCCCTGTCTCATCTACGACTGCTGGACTCCTTCCAAGTCTGCTAAAGCATGTCTTATCTACTTAAGCTTCTCGAGTGCTGATCAAAAACACTCACGATTTGTTGCACTGACGTGGGCTTCTTTCCTAACAGACTTGTAAGTCAATAATGCTTGACTCCATAGATATATATATAACTGCTTTTAATTTGACGTTTTAATATATATGTAAAGGTTGTAAACGTTTTTTTGAATTAAATAAATGTCACTCACTAAAAAAAAACTTGTCGCCCCCTACAGGAAAATTGAAGTGCAGTGGTGGCACACAATTTACACGCATGTATTAAACGGCAAAAATCTAGACCCTTATGTGTGCAAGTTGTAATGGCAGCTGACAAAGTTTTTTTTAAGACAGAGAAAAAATAAATGTATTACTGCATGAGCAATGATGCAATAAACTGATTAAACATGATGTTTTATTAACAAAGTTCGGGCGGAGCATATTCAGATAATTAACCTAATTAAAACAGGAGGAGCACATTCAGTTAATCAACTCACTTAACAAGATAAGAGGTATATATACAGCCGACTTACCACTGTTCCATGACAGTTTTCCAGCATTCTCTTTATGGGGAAAAAATATCCCCAGAAAGATGGCAAATCCTTGTCGGGACATTTTTTTGTAAAACAGCTTATAAATCATTCCATGCTATTTTTTAAATATAAAAATGCAGAATGTTTTTTGTGATGGGTAGGTTTAGGGGTAATGTTAGTGTAGGGGGGTAGAAGAAACAGATTGTAGAGTATAAAACACATATAGAAAGTCCCCTTAAAACATTAAAAACTGTGTGTGTGTGTGTGTGTGTGTGTGTGTGTGTGTGTGTGTGTGTGTGTGTGTGTGTGTGTGTGTGTTCGTGTGTGTGTGTTGTGTGTGTGTGTGTGTGTGTGTGTGTGTGTGTGTGTGTGTGTGTGTGTGTGTGTGTGTGTGTGTGTGTGTGTGTGTGTGTGTGTGTGTGTGTTTTATGGTTCAAGTGACTCAATTCTGATTTTCGGGTACAGATCAAATATGAACCACAAATGTGTAAGCAGGAAAAACCACATGGATTCTGATATTCTCAGATCTGTTTCAGGCCTCATTCATTTGTGGTAATAAATCTGACGTGAATCGTGCATTTACATCTGCCATGTAAGAAGACAGATCGTATATTCCCCTGTCAATGCGAGTCGTACGTCATTAAAAAAGCGATGTTGGCGAATGACGTCAACTTAGGTGAACACCAGTCATGATCACATGACTCTTTTTAGTGGAATATGAAGGCTCAACCAAGTGGAGTCATGCTGAAGTTTTATCATTATCATCATCAAGCTTGTATTATCATTTTGACTGTGTCCATTGTAACTCGTTTTTCTTTTTGGCCTAAGCTTTTCGGGGTCAGGTTGTTTCGCTAAGTGTATAGTGTAAATGCAAATATTAGATGCAGGTGACTTTTAAAAGAATATGTAAGTTGGTCATCCAAAAATAATTTAAAAATAAAAATCAGCATCAAGTCGTGCAGTGTAAATGCGGCCTTTGACCTCACTCTACAACGTAGTATTTATTTATGACAGGCTGTACGTGTTCAACATTAATGCAGAAGCCTATACCCATCCTGATGTATGAATTTTTCTTAGTATATATCATAGTGTATAGATTATGTCTGCCACTGCTGTAGTCAGTATCACTGTATCTGAGTATGGCTGAATTTGTCCATAAATTAGTGCTGGGAGAAAAGACGGACTGTAAGAAAAGTGTCGTGTATAGAGTGTCCCGGGCGTACAACACTAGCACCACCTTTGCCAACAAAACATGCATGACTCCTGCTCGGCCGACAAGAATTAGTGAGCTAAGCACTCATAAATCACAGTGCCTGTAGCTCTCTCTTCCTGTGGATCTGAGCACAAAAGAAAAAAAACATGGACTTCACTATGGGGTGGGCCGAGGAAAAATAGGAGGGGGGTCTATAGTTCTAGGGGTGCAGGGTTGAAGTAGTATGCTATCAACATCTGGAGGAAATCCAGGAAGGTGATCTAGTGTGAGAACATTGTGTCAACAGTGGAGTTAGAATAACAGCAAACAGAGCTTGTATAAAAGCTGTGTGTCTTCTTTAGCATCTTTAGGCATTTTTGCTTTAAAAATGGACATTTCAATTACAGCACAAACACGGCGACATCATAAAGGCAACATGCCATCTTCATTTATTAATATGAATTTGTTGGTAACACTTTATTGTCATGGCCCCTTTTGAACATTCTGTTGACTATAACTAACTTTGCAACTGCATGTTAACTTATTCTAACCCTAACCCTACTAGTCTACTAATACTCTACTAACACTTTAATGAGCGTTAGTAGATGTGGGTGCAACATTACTTATAGATTTTAGTCAACAGAATGTGTTAGGAACCATCGAAATAAAGTGACATTTTTGTTGGAGCACTTAAAGGGTTAGTTCACCCAAAAATGAAAATTCTGTCATTAATGACTCACCCTAATGTCGTTCCAAACTCGTAAGACCTCCGTTCATCTCCGGAACACAGTTTAAGATATTTTAGATTTAGTCCGAGAGCCTTCTGTCCTTCCATTGAAAGTGTATGCACACTCTACAGTCTGTGTCCAGAAAGGTAAGAAGCAAGGTATGAAAAACATCATCAGAGTAGTCCATGTGACTAACAAACAAACGCAGAAGAGAAGACAATGCTGAATAAAGTCGTAGATTTTGTTATTTTTGGACCAAAATGTATTTTCGATGCTTTAAAAGAGTCTAACTAACCCACTAATGTCACATGGACTACTTTGATGATGTTTTTCATAACATTCTAAACATGGACAAAGTTTCAAAAAATAAGTTGGATGTTTGATGGAGTATATCTGTGTCAAAAATACTCCTTCCGGTTTCTCACAAGTTTCAGAATTTTTTTTAGAGTATGGGTCTGTGTGACGTCAAATGAGGCGGAATTTCCTTGTACGGGCTCTTCGCATGTGCGCAACCAGAGCGAGAGAGCAAATGCACTCACATAAACGCACTTTTCTCAGCTTTAGGAAGGCCAGCTGCACTGCGGTCACAGGACTTCACGAAATCAACAATGTCACCAAAGAAGTGGTGGTGGTTGAGGAGATTCCCCCTTCTATATGTAAAGCACTTTGAGTGCCTAGAAAAGCGCTATATAAATGTAATGAATTATTATTATTATTATTATTAAGTGTGTTTTTGATGGAGCGCTCCCAACGATAAAGATTCACGGTCGTGCATGGGAAAGAGGCGTTGAGTAAAACTGCTTCAAATGTCTGTGTATTGTTGGCCATCATCGCGTACACATAAGTAAACAACATAATCATGTATAGTTAATTTATCAATGGAGCATACAATGTATGGTGTGTGTTTAAACACATTTGTTTAGCTGACCACTATAGATGTTGAACTAAATTAATTATTTCATATTAAACCCTTCTTCATTCAAATGCGCTACTATTCCATTAATGTTCTATGTAAACACTAGTCTGACATGCAAAACCGTTCCGCTTGTTACTGCTAACGTTTAGTCGCATTCAACAATCCATAAACCAAATCATGTCCTCATAAACCATGAGTAAACACACAAATGTTGACACGCCGCTAAGCAAATAGTTACAGTAATGTTACATACCACATAGAGACGTCCTGCTGTAGTCGCTGCTGCTCCTGTTCAATTTCAGTCTCCGGATTAGATTCTGGATCATACATGCATCCTATGGTTGAATCTATGGTTTATTTAAGATAACTTTTCATTTCCACTTTTAAGGATGTCACAGCTTTCAGATGCTCTCAGCAATAGCTGCGAGCTCGTGGCTCTTTAGCTCCGCCCACACGATACGTCTCCAGCCACTCGGTTTTATTTGGAAAGACCCGGTAAAGCGTATTTTTCTTTTATAAATATAATAAAACTAAAGACTTTTCGGAGATATGAAGGATGCAATACTACTCTATAGGTAGTCAAGATTGACATGAGATTGACTGAAATTGACACAGTGCAAAAAAAAGAAGAGAGAAACATATCTTTAAAATTGTATTTAAAAACGTTTTTTTTTTAAGAATATTATAATCTGTATTGTAACAATTTTTTGTTTATTTAAAATGTTTTTTATGTTATTATTTTATAATAATGTGTTATGCCCAAATATAAATACTCTCAGAGGGTAGTTAATAAACTGACATAAAAAAATGCATAAATTATTTCAGGTTTGTGCCGCTGCGGTTAACCAGTAAAAAACTGAAACGCTCAGCGCTTGAGCGTGAAATACTCGCTCAGCGCCTCGTTACGCTCATGGCGTTCTAAAAATGCGGCTCTCCCATTGAAAACAATTGAATACGCCAGCCAGCAAAAACGCTTTGGTGGACACATGGCCTTAACTAATACACATGTTGGTGTATTAGATGAGTAGAATGTCTACAGGGGACCATCAAAATAAAGTGTATGAAGTGTTTATGGTTAAAGGTCCTGATCCTCGTGATTCCATCTTTCAAACTTTAATTAGTATGTAATGTTGCTGTTAGAGCATAAATAATGCCTGTAAAATTATAAAGCTCAACGTTCAATGCCAAGAGAGATATTTTATTTAACATAAGATCCCTTTCAAAGCCTACAGCGAACGGCCGATTTGGACACCATCCCTGCACTTCCTGCTTTAATTATGTCAAAAGAACAGTTTGTTGACTAACCTCCGCCCACAAGAATACGCAAAAAGGGGGTGTGGTCTTGTTGCTCTCCCACCTGGAGAAGAGGAAGTGTTGCGTTTGTAGAGTGTGTTTGTCGCCATGTCTACAATAACATTGAGCGCATGCATCTCCCCGTTATGGTAAGAGGCGTGACCTTTCCGGGTCATAGAACATAGAACAAGTAAATCATCAGGCCGTTTTTAGGACAGTGAAAACAGCGGTATGCAGATAAGTAAATTGTGTGAAAAATACTGTGTTTTTTTACACGCGAAACATGAACACATATTATATTGCACACTGTAAACACAATCGAAGCTTCAAAAACACATGAAAAACGGGACCTTTAAACATTTAATTTCATTTAAACTTTGTTTTAAGAATGATCTTATTCTGTAATCGTTTTGTCAATAAATATTAAACACAAACAGCAATCTGTTCATTTAAATTTTAGGTCTAAATAATAGCTATTGAATCTAATGTTAAATGGCTATATAATTGTATCCTTATTTAGAAATTGAAAAAGAAAAATCTATTTGACTTTAATAATACAAAAAGTAGTGCAAAGATGCCAATAAACTAATATTATTTAAATATACTTTCTTTTTGTTGAATCTGCATTAAATTGATGCTACAAAGTGTGCATACAAGTTGCAATCAGATGCAAACATTTTGTGATAAAACATACTACTTTAAACTACTACTAATATTTGTTCATTTTTAAAACGATGTTGTACATTATGGAACTGTGGCAACAGCTTGATGGAACTTTGAGAGCTTTGAGGGAGTGTTTATTGAAAGTGGCAGCTCATCAGTCGAAGGGACCTCAAACACAGTTATTTATATTGATTTCAGTGTGAAACAGAATAAACCACAATGATAAATGTATATCAAAAATACATGCAATGATGTCCGTGGTTCGAACATTGCTTGATTCATTAAGTTTTAGTGGCTACACTGCAGAAGATATTAGATTGTTGTGGTGAAGACTAGACACTTACAGCACACTTAGATTAATGGACTATTTCTGTTTGAAATCTGCTCCCAGATTAGTGATAGATGTTGTTCTTTACAAAGACGTCTGCATGAGGACATGTCGGCATTTGAGAAGACATTACTCTGACATGACATAACTACAGATGGACCACATGATAAGCTTTTCTTAAGGAGGTAATGTAAAACTGAACAAAAACACAAACACATGTGGCTTGTGACAGATACCTGGATGCTCTTCAACAGCCGAATGTTTTTCCGTGTTGTGGTTTTGAACTTGCGGCGAATACACATTATTTTCCACAGTGTAATAGATGAAATGGCAAGCCAATGGGCTTTTACAAGAGTTATTGAATCTACACAGAACGACTTACATAAAATTCACATTCTGGTCGGTGTAGATGTTGAACCCCCAGCTTGCGGGAGCAACAAATTCTGATGTAAAGCTTGTGCAGCTGAGATCATATTTGCTGCTAGCTTACAGTCTAAAACCACATTTCCTTGGATTTAGCCAATATCATGGTTAGTAATGAAATTCCCAAGGGAAAACAAATTGCTGCTGTCATATAATCAATAGACATATGGGAATAAATGTCAAATGCATGTTCCCTCACTGGTCATGAAACATAGTCGCTACACATGCTTGTGTCCTGCAGTGCCCCTCCCAGCATGCACTTGGTTCAAAAGGTCTCCTGCTTCCAGTTATCGTACACCGGCCATAATACTACACGTGATTTCACTTGTAAGTGTTTGTTTAGCACTTGTCTTCGGCGTGTTTCTGTGTTCGAGGAGGTTGAAGAGGGTGTGATAATACAGAGGTATTCTTATATGGTGTCAGTTTTCTTCTCTGTGACTGCGTCTGACAGAATGCTCTCCAGTGAACTGGCTGGAAGATGTCTCTTAGGTGGGGGCAAAACACGTTGTCGCTGCTCCTTGTCATGTGTCCGATAATTAAACATCTGATTTATTGGCAGGCGTCAACAATCACAGAGGGCCTCTCTCCTCCTCTCTCAGCTTTATGATGTTCATCCTTCCTCGGGCTAAATTTACTTGACGAGGGGAAAAAAAAGGAAAAAGGGTGAGGGGGGGCTTTGGTTTCTTACCCTCTGTCACCTCATCTAATCTAGCCCCCCTAGGCTTGTCTGTCACTCAGCTGCCGTGGCAACCAGAGCAGACAGGGAACAGAGGCCCTGGCCAGCCTCGCTTTGGCACAGTTTATTCTAATATTTATTGCCACCCAGAAAATGAGCGTATACAGGCGAGGCAGCAATGCTGAGCGTTGTGGGTAATGTCAGTTTTAACAAAGACCCAAGGGAACGTGGCTGCGGTGAGAGAAAGCGTCTTGTTTGATAATTTAACGCGACAGTGCCATAAAGCATTTTTGATTCCTAAATTTTGACTTTGCTGGCTTGTAGAACAGAAATTGCCATGCATGTGTGATCTCAATGGGCTTGAACATCTGTAATGTGACAATTTCAGTCATCAAAGCTACAAAACAAAACAAGTTTTTTTCGCAACATGTGAAATTGTCAGGCTGTGTTCATATGCTGTATTTTGCTTTATACAGTTAAAAGTGGTGAAAATTAATTATTTATATATATATATATATATATATATATATATATATATATATATATATATATATATATATATATAAACTGCCGTTCTAAAAAAGCTCATTATTTGTTTGCATTTGCCACTTGGATTTGTAATCCAATGGCGTTTATACATTTTAATTGTACAAATACATTTTGTTTATGTATATTATTAATTTATTTTGACATGTCTGCCATTTTGAGGTTCAGGGGGACCATGGAACTCAGAAGTTAAGTCTCAGAAGAGATAGAAGCCGAGACACACACACACATACACACACACACACACACACACACACACAGCCGGAAAACTCAAAGAGGGCCGCGGTTAGTTGTGGATGTACATTGTATCAAGTGTATCCCATAGTCAGTCAGACAGACAGGTAGATGGCTGGTTGCAGGTGCTTTCTCTCTCTGGGAGGCCTGAGACAGGCCTGTGCTGTGCCGGCTGTCAGCTCATCAGGGTGTTCAGGTCCGGCTGGCTGACGGGCTCCGGCTCTGAGGCCTGGGCTGATGACACCTTCCTGTTCCACTGTGACAGGCCCAGTCCGACAGGCGTCAGAAAACACTCAGCCCTCCTCAGCGTTCGCAATGTCTCATACACACACACACACCTGGACACGAGCGCACATACACATTCACAACCTCATACCTGCTTTGACATGAAAGAACACACATATTCACAAACACACACCCACACACACTCGCTGATTTACACTCACAGCCTACCTGTCTCCTCCGTGCTGTTGAAACTTGATGAACTGAGATGAAGAATGTGATGACAAACATACAAACATATCCAGAGAAATAAACAAAGTTGCCATAAACCTCATCAGGACATGATAGATCCAGGAAGAGTAATGGTTTGAGTTATTATAGCATAGGTGAGTGCTAGGAGCTGTCTTTGCAAGTTGTCAGTAAAGAATGCCCAGAACGCAGGCTCCTCTGCCAGACCTCTGAAGGTCGGACAAG
This sequence comes from Gobiocypris rarus, assembly GCA_023029165.1. NCBI lineage: Eukaryota > Metazoa > Chordata > Actinopteri > Cypriniformes > Gobionidae > Gobiocypris > Gobiocypris rarus. The sequence goes on along the minus strand of CM040912.1, from coordinate 25,540,903 downwards.
CTTATGTTTGGCTGAGGAACTTTGGCTGAGTACACACCAGCTGTCTCTTTAGCCATCACTCAGACAGCACTACACTGCTAGCTAGTGTGTGTGTGAGGCTGTGCGTCTTTATTGTCGTTCAAACGCTGCCAGTGTGTGTCCTGAGCTCACGGCGCCACACACATACTCGCCCCTTTCGGGGGCTACCAGATGCTGACTGCTTGAGGCCTAGAGACAGAGAGAGAGGCACAGAGCTCCAGCATCACACCCTCTTCTCTCTTCCTCTCCCATGCAGTCACCAGAAGATGAGCCTGATTTGTTTTGGGAGCCATCCAATAGACGAAAAGAGAGAGTGATTCAAGAGAGGCTAAGAAATAGAGAAAGGGGAAAAAAAGGTGAAATACAGAGCATGAGAATGAGAGTGTGGCACCCCATGGCGTCGGGCAGAATGGGCCTCACCAGATATGAAGAGATTAGCCAGCCGCTGCTTTAACCCGAGCCCGGTTTTATGGCTGCTAAAGCCTCTGGCAAAAGTAAAAGCTACTCTCAGCAAACTCCAGCAGCCCCAATGCCTCCTCCTGCTCGCAAACACGCAAGAAAGACGAGCCTGAGAGGGAAGAAAACGGGTTAGTTACACTCGTCAATGCATTAAAGTCTTCATAACATAACAGTGAGCATAACAGAATTCTACAGAATATAAAACCGCACGCACAGAAAGATGACAACTAACACAATTCCATGAAATATCAGTTGTGTTCAAAATAAGATATGGTTTATTTTGTCAAATGCCTTCAGATATCTGCATTTACACAGATCATTTAATGCTGCACTGAGGAAGCATAAATGCACAGAAATTACAATTGCAGACATAATGTTATGAAATTAATATTCTTAATATGTAATGATGTTATAAATAAAACTGAAATTATAAAATATATTCCTTATGGGTTTGAGCTTATATTCTAGCATTGCTTCTGAGTATCATTGTGTGTTTACACAAAATTGGGAGGCAAGAAAACATATTTGCTTTATATGAGGAACAATGCATTTAAAAAATATATGTGACAGTGGTTCCTTTACAGAAGTCTTTATGTCTGTAATTGGCTTTATCATACAGCAGAAGTCACTCAATTGCTCACTTTTTCTGTGATTTGTGATGTGTCAGTTGATTGACAGAATGATTTATTTATTCACTCAAAACAGCTGTGGATGTTGACCACATTTTCATTTGTGTCCGTGTGTATGTGGAGATCAAACACACTTGTCAGACTAGATAGTATGCATTACACTTTGCCCTTTTCTTCTATTTAAGTGTTCATTTGTGTGTGTTAATTAATGTCAGTCTTTTTGTGTTGTTTATGCAGTGGTGATTGTGACATTATTACTTAATCTGCTCATGAGATCTGCATTCAAGATAAAAGAAAATTGCTCCTGTTAGGTTAAAGAGGTTCAGTTGAGCTCAAGAGAAGTTTCTAATTAATTGAAATTGAGATCATATGTTGGGAGGGAGGGAGAGTGGCGCATTATTGGAATTTAGACGGTCTCAAAAGCAAACAAATTCTCAAAAACTAGACAAACCTCACGATGGAACATTTTCCCCTTTCCTTCATTCCTTTCTTCCTTCCTTCCTTCCTTCCTTCCACACACTCAGTTACCCACTCACTCACTCAAACCACCCACCCACCCACTCACTCACTCAAACCACCCAATCACTCACTCACTCACTCACTCACTCACTCACTCACTCACTCACTCCTCACTCACTCCTCACTCACTCACTCACTCACTCACTCACTCACTCACCCAATCACTCACTCACTCACTCACTCACTCACTCACTCACTCCTCACTCACTCCTCACTCACTCCTCACTCACCCAACTCACTCACTCCTCACTCACTCGCCTCACTCACTCCTCACTCCTCACTCACTCACTCACTCACTCCTCACTCACTCCTCCTCACTCACACCACTCACTCTCCTCCACCTCTCACTCCTCCTCCTCCCTCACTCTCCTCCTCACTCACTCACCCACTCCTCCTCCTCCTCAAACCACCCACCCACTCACTCCTCAAACCACCCAATCACTCACTCACTCACTCACCCACTCACTCACTCACTCGCTCGCCCGCCCGCCCGCCCCCCACCCATTCCAACCAACCCACCCACACTCCTCACTCCCCACCCACCCATTCACTAACTCAGTAACTCACTTGCACACTCACTCACTCCTCACCGACCCACCCACTCCTCACGACCCACCCACTCACTCACCCACTCACTCACTCACTCACTCGCCCGCCTACCCATTCTAACCAACCCACTCACTCACTCACTCGCGCCCACCCATCCCAACTCACTCACTCACTAACTAACTCACTCACTCACTCACTCACTCACTCCTCACTCACTCACTCACCCACTCACTCCTCACTCACTCATCCCCCACCCACTCACCCACCCACCCACTCCTCACTCCTCACTCACTCACTCACTCACCCTCACTCAATCACTCACTCACTCCTCACTCTCGCCACACATTCCAACCAACCTCACTCACTCACTCACTCACTCACCCACCCACTCACTCACTCACTCACTCCTCCTCACTCCTCACTCCTCACTCACTCACTCCTCACTCACTCCTCACTCACTCCTCACTCCTCCTCACTCCTCACTCCTCACTCCTCCTCACTCCTCACTCACTCACTCACTCCTCCTCCTCACTCACTCACCACTCACTCCTCCTCACTCCTCCTCTCACTCCTCACCACCCACCACTCACTCACCCACCCACCCACCCACCACTCACTCCTCCCACTCACTCCACTCACTCCTCACCCACTCCTCACTCACTCCTCCTCACCCACCCACCCACCCACTCACTCCTCACTCACTCACTCACTCACTCACTCACTCACTCACCCACCACTCACTCACTCACTCCTCACTCACTCCCACTCCACCCACTCACTCACTCACTCACCACCCACCCACTCACTCACCACTCACTCACTCACTCCTCACTCACTCACTCACTCACTCACTCACTCACTCACTCACTCACCCTCCCACTCAATCACTCACTCACACACTCACTCACTCTGCCACCAACCAACCCATCCACTCACTCACTCACTTACCCAACGACTCAGTCACTCACTCTGCCACCAACCCACCCACCCATCCACCCATCCACTCACTCAGTCACTCAGTCAGTTACTCACTCACTCACTCATTCATGTTCTCTTGCTCTGATTATATAGGCCAGTTTTAATATTGCCACTTTAAGGAGCCTCACTATATTAATTTTAGAAGGTGCGTGTGTGTATGATTGGCTAATTCAGTGCCTCCAAAGAGTGCTAGCCCTCATTCCGCTCCAGCATGTTCTCTTTTAATCGCTTTTTCTTTCTTTTTTAATTTTACACAAGAGATGCTCAAACAGTCTCCTCAGCATTTTGCCTTCCTCCTCACCCTATCATTTCTACCTGCTTAATTCCCCTCTAACGGGCCGCGCCAAAGTCGTTAGCTGATTAAGGCTCTTAATTGGGCTCAGAAGAAAAGGGTGAAGACAGGGCTGAAGTTTAGAGAAACAACCATTTTCTTTTTGTCATTTTTGAGGGTCCACATTTTTAGATGGATCATAATGTGATACTACCAAAAAGGAAATGCAATTTATATTTTCATAACATTTTTAATAATGGTAACATTTTATAATAAAACTGTTGATAACTTTCTTGTATAAACGTTGCTACATTCCATGATGCTTAGATCATGCTATAAAGATATATTCAAATAGTTAAGAATGTTATTAAAGGTTATTCACAAATTTTCATTAATTATGCATTTATATTTGAATGTACATGAACTAATAATCTCATAGGAATTACATAATGATCGCTAATGACTTGTTAATGAAAGTTATTAAGGGAGTTCAGAAAAAGTGGGAAATCAGGTAAAGTGTGACAAATATGCTTCATGATTGATTGCCCTATAAATATCAGGAGACAATCAAATGTAGCAGTCATTAGTAATTATCACAAGGGTCTTTGTCATTATGAAAATGTTTTAATTTGCCTGACATTTTTGTCACAAGTATATGTGATCATGCTTAATCTTATAATCAGCACCTGGAAAATCCAGCAACAAAAGAAAATGCTCTTGATGAACATGAACATATAAAAAAAGATAAACTCTATGAAGAATACAAATCACCTGCACAAAACCTTTCTAACCTCTTGATGTATGTGTAAAACAATATTAGAATTTCCAAAATTAGCCTCTTTTTCCCCATTTTATTCTTTTAAAATGCTTGTCTGATGTACTTCTGTAGGCCTATGCACAGTAGAGGGTATGCATTGACATCACTTTCCCACTAAAACACGCCCCCTTAGCCAAACGGCAAAAGAGCCTACAACATGACTGGAATTAATATTGGAAACTGAAAAAACATGAGTACAACAAACGATTATCAGTTTAAACTAATGATTGGACTCGATAGTGTTCCTTACAACTTATCAAAGATCCATTCCAGTGATCCATGGATATTGACATGCAGCCAGGAATCCTGGTTTCCTGACATTTATATGTGCCTGATTTCAACACCGGGGAAATACATAAAACAAATTTGCCTGTGACGCTTTATATAAATACAATGTAGGTAGGTCTAAATCCTGGTGATCACTTACATCAATGTTATATACAGCATGCAGTACTGTCATATCGTCCAGCCTTAAAGGTGATGATACACAGGATGATACAAGGTTGCCGTCAACGGTGTATGTATTAAAAGAAGGAAAAATAAGCAAGTGTAAGGATTTCAGTAAATTTGACAAGGCCCAAATTGTGATGGCTAGGCAACTAGGTCAGATTATCTCCAAAACTGCAGCTATTGTGGGGTGTTCCCGGTCTGCAGTGGAGGACGGAACAGTGGTGAACCAGAGACAGGGTCATGGGCGGCCAAGGCTCATTGATACACGTGGGAAGCTAAGGCTGTGTGGTCCGATCAAACAGACGAGCTACTATAGCTTAAATTGCTCAAGTTAATGCTGGTTCTGATAGAAAGGTGTCAAATTACATAATGCATCACAGTTTGTTGTGTATGACCAGCCAGGGTGCCCAAGCTGACCCCTGTCCACCGCCAAAAGCACCAACAGTGGGCATGTGAGCATCAGAACTAAACCACGGAGCAATGGAAGTAGGTGGCCTGGTCTGATGAATCATGTTTTGTTTTATATCACGTGGCTTTTCGGGTGCATGTGCGTTGCTTACCTGGGGAACACATGGCACCAGGATGCACTATGGGAAGAAGGCAAGCCGTCAGCAGCATTGTGATGCTTTGGGCAATATTTGGCTGGAAAACCTTGGGTCCCGCCATCCATATGGATGTTACTTTGACACGTACCACCTACCTAAGCATTGTTGCAGACCATGAACACCCTTTCATGGAAACAGTATTCCTTGGTGGCTGTGGCCTCTTTCAGCAGGACAGTGCACCCTGCCACAAGCAAAAAATGGTCTGGGAATGGTTTGAGGAGCACAACAACGAGTTTGAGGTGTTGAATTTGGCCTCCAAATTCCCCAGATCTTAATCAAATCGAGCATCTGTGGAATGTGCTGAACAAACAAGTCCAATCCATGGAGGCCCAAACTCGCAACTTACAAAACTTAAGGGATTTTCTTCTAACATCTTGGTGCCAGATACCACAGCACACCTTCAGGAGTCCATGCCTGATGTTGGACAAGAAGGCCTGGCTTGCAGTCTCCACTCTAATTCATCCCAAAGGTGTTCTGTCAGGTTGAGGTCAGGACTCTGTGCAGCCCAGTCAAGTTTCTCCTCACAAAACACGCTCATCCATGTATTTATGGCCATCTTCAAATTGTTCCCACAAAGTTGGGAGCATGAAATTGTCCAAAATGTCTCGGTAAGCTGAAGCATTAAAGGTTCCTTTCATTTGAACAATGAGGCCAAGCCAAACTCCTTAAAAACAAACCCATACCATAATCCTCCTTCCACCAAACTTTACACTTGGCACAATGCAGTCAGACAAGTACTGTTCTCCTGGCAACTGCCAAACCCAGACAGAGAAGCGTGATTCATCACTCTAGAGTCCAGTGGCGGCGTGATTTACACCACTGCATTTGACGCACTTGATGGTGTAGGGCTTGGATGCAGCTGCTCGGCCATGGAAACCCATTCAAAAAGCCTTCTCTACGCACAATTATTTAACTCATCTGAAGGCCAGTTTGGAGGAGTTGCTGTGCGTGTGTGTGTGTGTGTGTGTGTGTGTGTAGGGTATACACTCACCTAAAGGATTATTAGGAACACCTGTTCAATTTCTCATTAATGCAATTATCTAATCAACCAATCACATGGCAGTTGCTTCAATGCATTTAGGGTTGTGGTCCTGGTCAAGACAATCTCCTGAACTCCAAACTGAATGTCAGAATGGGAAAGAAAGGTGATTTAAGCAATTTTGAGCATGGCATGGTTGTTGGTGCCAGACGGGCCGGTCTGAGTATTTCACGATCTGCCCAGTTACTGGGATTTTCACGCTCAACCATTTCTAGGGTTTACAAAGAATGGTGTGAAAAGGGAAAAACATCCAGTATGCGGCAGTCCTGTGGGTGGAAGTGCCTTGTTGATGCTAGAGGTCAGAGGAGAATGGGCCGACTGATTCATGCTGATAGAAGATCAACTTTAACTGAAATAACCACTCATTACAACCGAGGTATGCAGCAAAGCATTCGTGAAGCCACAACACGCACAACTTTGAGGCGGATGGGCTACAACAGCAGAAGACCCCACCGGGTATCACTCATCTCCACTATAAATAGGAAAAAGAGGCTACAATTTGCACAAGCTCACCAAAATTGGACAATTGAAGACTGGAAAAATGTTGCCTCGATTTCTATTGAGACATTCAGATGGTAGAGTCAGAATTTGGCGTAAACAGAATGAGAACATGGATCCATCATGCCTTGTTACCACTGTGCAGGCTGGTGGTGGTGGTGTAATGGTGTGGAGGATGTTTTCTTGGCACACTTTAGGCCCCTTAGTGCCAACTGGGCATTGTTTAAATGCCACAGCCTACCTGAGCATTATTTCTGACCATGTCCATCCCTTTATGACCACCATGTACCCATCCTCTGATGGCTACTTCCAGCAGGATAATGCACCATGTCACAAAGCTCGAATCATTTCAAATTGGTTTCTTGAACATGACAATGAGTTCACTGTACTAAAATGGCCCCCACATTGTGGAACGGGAGCTTCGTGCCCTGAATGTGCATTCCACAAATCTCAATCAACTGCAAGATGCTATCATATCAATATGGGCCAATATAAATCTAAAGAATGCTTTCAGCACCTTGTTGAATCAATGCCACGTAGAATTAAGGCAGTTCTGAAGGCGAAAGGGGGTCATACACAATATTAGTAGGTTGTTCCTAATAATCCTTTAGGTGAGTGTATAGGGTATGATTTTAACCCAAAATTCAACATATTTACACAAAGTGATAACTGCAAATCCATGTTTCACTGCCTGGAGTTCATTTGTTTCTGTAAATTGAAGCAATCCATTTGCTTCTCTTTTCTCTAGCTTTTGGCATTCTGTAAAAACATACCTCAGATTTCTTGTCAAATCTATTTGTACAGTCAATCTCAAAGCTCATTCCCATTTTAGATGTGTTTTGTGTGTGTTTTTTTTTCACGGCATTCACACTGAAAACCAATGCTGCCACTCAGTGGGCGTCACTCTGGCCGATGATGACATCATGTGCATACCCTCTATGTATTCTATAGCACAATTTATTTCATGTTAACACATGATTGAATGTAATCCTTTGTAACAGTTGTAAATATAATGTTGTACAATTATTTTAAAGAGTTGGTGTGTTGAAATTTAATTTTTTTACTTCAGCTCAGTTTGGTCTCAGAAAATTCTCTTAACTGTTATCATAGATTTTATTCATTAATCATAATTATGGGTTAACATATACACCATATCATACAATATTTAAAGTCTGGACATCAGCCTGTAGCTGTGCTAAAAACACAAACATGAGATTACATATTATAGTACATGTGTCGTCATAGTACTACATAGTACCATCCCTGTTCAGTGTAGCATTACCATGTATATTATATTATATATTTTAAATATTTATATTTTTATATTAGTAAGCTATTGTGAGCAATCATTTTGCACCCTAGGAAAGTCAAGTTAAAACCTGCTTCTGATGATATAATTATGTTATTACCAGCTGAAGCAAGCAGGTCATTTGTGGTAATTAGCTGGTCCAAGCTGTTCTAGATGATTAATCAGTTGCACTGCCAGATGACGTGGCTGAGGACAAGCTGGTAGACCATCTTGGGCAAGTTAGACATGGTAAAGCAACTTTAAGTTGCTGGGCCCAAAAAACTATGCCAAACTGTGCTCAGAAGCTTTTTTGTCAGGCTCCTGTGTAAAGGTTTCTACCTAAGTATCGGTATTTCTGAATGGGCTGAGGCTGGGATTTAGTGGGTTTAAAGTTATGAACTTATATTATATGCAGAGAGCATTCAATCAGTACAGTTATCTCATTTTTGACCAAAGTGGCTTTTAGAGGCTGTTGCATCCAAACTCTTCCTATATATACCCACAAAAATAAACTTTGACTTTGTCATTTTTGAAGATTTGCTTATAGACGCAATAACCGATATATTGTGACTGACTAATTTCTATATATGATTTTGGTAGCATTTTACAATATGGTGTCATTAGTTAACTACATTAGTTAACATGAACTATTAATGAACTGAACTTCTACAGCATTTATTCATCTTTGTTAATGTTTGTTTGAGCATTTAGTAATACATTATCAAAAATTAAAAGTTGTATTTTTTAACATTAGTTAGTAGCATGAACAAACAATGAACTGTATTTTTATTAACTAATGTTAACAAGTGAAAACGTATTGTAAAGTATTACCATAATTATATTCTATAGAGGAGAATGAACCATTGCTCTTTGAGACATTTGCACCCCTGGCGATAAGTCATGTAAATGCTGAAAGTGAACTCAAATCCGTTTGTCTCTGATCTCTGCCTGACCTTGTGGTTTTAGTAGAGCGCCGCTGCCCGCTCCCTAGGCCGCCTGTCATTAGGAGATGACTGGATCTCTTTAGTGTGCTGCGCTGTGGGCTGAATGACAATAGAAAACTAATTCACTCCTTCTCCCGCTGACTGGGTGCATGTCTGGGTCATGCGGGACTGGGTGGAGTCACAGTTCAGGAAAGGGTCAAAGCTTTTTTAATGTGTCATTTAAATGTGAATTAGGTCATGAGGTTACACATAAACAGCCTTTTGTGTGTGATGTAATGATTGAATCATGATATGGTTACTTAGATACTGTAGTTATTATATATGTGCACAGTTTATAGTATACATAATTAACCATGCTGTTCCTTAATTAATTCCTTCCATCGTTGTCGCATATAAAACTAATTAGAAATAAATAATAAACCCAGGCCTCAGTGCTGAGAAGAGTGTCTTCTTTGACAGTGAAGAGCAGCTTCTTTATGACTGAGAAATGTGTGTGAGTATGTGTGTGTGTGAGAGAGAAGGGAGGTGATGAGGGCGTTTGGGGGGTAAATCGTTCATTACGGACGAAAAGACATTTGTGGATTTGGGCATGTGTGCTATTACTGAATGATGGGGAAAAAAGCCCTGTGTGATCAATGGAGAGAAGAAGAGTGAACTCTGCCAGCTGCCGGGATACACACACACACACACACACACACACACACACACATGCGCACACACACATGAAAATAACACACATATCAACACACATCAACACGTGCCACACAAAAATGCTTTCATTCTCTCGCTTTCTCTCTCTCTCTCTGCCTCTCTCTCTCTCTCACACACACACATACACACACACACACACACACACACACACACACACACACACACACACACACACACACACACACACACAGAGTGAACAGAGACAGAGCATGACATTTAAAAGGAAAAAGCTGACATTGACTCCATCACTGTCACAGTGGCTGCCATAAAGCAGCAGCAAATATTAAAACATTTTTCATCTGTGCTGCATTATTGGCACCAGAAATTGTTTTCCCCTCCGTCTGATATTCTCCTGAACTGCTGCAGCTCTCCCCAGAGACCACACGCTGTTACCAAGGCCTCCAAACATATTGGCAGTTGATGTGACGGTATTCGTGTACGCTTGCCATTCAGTGCATCCTTATCCTGCTCGCCCCACCCCCTGCTTTAACTGCAGTCTCTCCTCACACATGTCCTCCTGTCTCTGAGAAAGACACAGTGTGACCCTGACATAGGAGGTGCTATGTAAATATGTTAGTATCTGTGCGTGTGAATCAGAGTGACTCACGTTTGAAAGAGAACCCATTGGTTGTTGTTTTTTTTATAACCGCAGTTACAGTGTGCTCAAATCACCCACAATATTGTATGTTAGAGAGCAAGATATATTGCAAAAGAGACATTAAACAGATACCTGTTTTTTTGTTGTTGCTTTTTGTTTTTTACCGATGGACTGCGTGCTCCAGAAATGTTGAAAGTTCTTACACAGGATACAGATGATATTAATATAGTTCATCAGTTGTAGTTGTAGTATTGTTTGTATATGAATATTTATTCACTGAATAACTATCTACCAACTATCCAATTTGTATGAGATGGCAAAATCACAAGATATTATTCAATCCTGCTTACACAAAAAACATATGCTTAAAATATACTAAACTTAAACATTGCATTTATTTATAATGTGCTTTTCTCAAAATGAAAGTGCGTCAAAACAAGAGATACAAATACTAGACAGTTACTACAAAATAAATACACAACACTCTTTTATTATTATTATTATAACTTATGTGAATTATTACAAGTTGTCTTGAGTATGTTGGGTGTTATTTATTTAATATAATTACATTATTATTTCATGAATTTCTATGTATGCAAATTTTAATTCTTTTAAAAGTGTCAAAATCATATTTACAGCCAAAAGCAAGCATGGCCGTACAGGAAAGTTTTGCCAGAACACATCTTTTTCTCAGGTGGCCATCTTTAGCTTAAGGGGAGAGAATCTGGCTCCTCCATCTGCTGGCTCCGATAAGTGGTGTGAGTTTGATTAAAATCATTTTCCACGCTGCATCTACTGATGCTTCTGGAAGCCTCTTCATCTTGTCACATCCCTCACGTGCCCGGATGGCCTATTTACCAACACGAACACAAATTCAATTCAATCCAATCGTACAGCACGTGTGTAATCAAAAGAGGAGTACGTGGCAGTCAGTGAAGAAGAGACAACACAGCAAATCTACCGGGATTTATTCAGCTCTTACATATCAGATATACACATCAGAACACCACATATACTGTAATAATCACAGAGCTTTGATTATATGCTCATAAGTCTGCAGTCAGAAATCACACACCTCCTAAAAATAAGTCTGGACGGAGCGAATAGGATAGATGAAGGAGAAGCGGGGACCTGTGGTGAATGTGCTCTTGTTTTTACCAGATAATCAGAACTGTTCTCCTTACGTCACCTGCTCCAAATGCACATCAGGACTGCTGTTTCTCCAGGCCTCCAGGCTCTTTTAAGGGCACTGTAAGATATTTGCCTCTAATGCGCACAAATGAGGGGCCCAAATGGTCTTATTACAAGGCCTCCCTCAACAGAGACAATACATCAGGTGAAAACACACTACAAAATGGAGAGCGTGATTGTTCTGGGAGCACAGTGCTCATTACTCAACACAATCTCTCTTGCTTTTTCTCTCACATGTTCTCTCTCTCTCTCTCTCTCTCTCTCTCTCTTTCTATGTCCCTCCACCTCTTTCTCTTTTTTTCTTTAACCAACATGCACATATTCACACACTCTTTTTTCCCTCCCTCCTCTCTCTTTTCTACAGCAAAGTCTCTGGTTTCAGCAGGCGCACATGCATGGAGCCGGATCCACCCCCCCATCTATCAGTCCCCTTCTTTTGTTCAGCATCTCCATAAGAGTAACTAATGCATGTCTGGTGCCTTACTGGATTAGATTAATGTCATTATTGACTGCATTCAGTCTCCGTCAAACGTGCAATGAAGAGGAGATGAGAACAGGCCTTTTGATCAACAGGCCAAAATTTCATCATGCATCTCAGGTTGCTGGCTGGACCTTATGCTGATGCTGATGTCTGAAGCCAGTGAAAGTATGAGAGGGGTGTGTTTATGGGAGAAAGAACTGGAGGATCCGTGTTATGAGTGTGTTACCTAACGCCTCGGCTCTTCCACCTCCTGAACTCGCTGTGACCTAGGGGCAGTGTGGGGTCAGTTGCCTATTGGCCAGGATAGATGATGTAGCGGGTAATGGCATTACAGACATCCCTGGAGCCTGTGGCTCTTTAAAGCAATAATCACTCATTGTTACTCTATCTGTGCTTTAAGATTTAAGCCCATTCTCTGCCTGAACTCTGGCATCTCCACAATACACCACAGCAGCTGCTGCTGCTACAATACAAATACACTGTAGACTCAACTTGCGATTGTCATGATCGTCGAGGAAATCCACCAAAAATTAATTAATTTATTTATCTATAATTTTTTACAAACACTACTGTTGTTGTGTCATGGAATGTTTTTAGGCGAGACTGTAGTTATTTAGACCTCAAATATGTGAAACATAGCACTTGTTTTCATGGCCGTCAGAAGCAAAAAAATGTGGGTGGGTCCTCTCACAGAAAAATTTTACTGGAGTAGATGCCATTTACATTAAGTACATATTATATTGCTTTGTTTACTAAACGTCTGTTTGGGCCAGACAAAATATGTAAAACACTAAATTAATTGCAGTTGCTATAGTGTAGGGTACATAGTGACATAGTGATTTGACGCTAATTGACCCACGGTTCGAATCCGCCTTCTGCCGAAATCGCTCTACTCCCTTTTCCCATCACATACAGAAAGGAAAGGCATTTATTTTCAATAAAAATTAAGAAAATATTAGACAAGTGAAAATAAAGTGTCTAATGTTTAATAATAAAGTGTTTATTAGTTAGGGTAGGTAAACAGACGTGTGCTCAATTAGAGACGATAAAAGTGAGTGGGTCCAATATCATTGGCCTTAAAATGTGGCCATACAATGGTTCCGAAGCCCATGCCTGTTTTACAATTTGTTCAAAAGCTTAAAAGCTCCAGGCCATCAGTGGCCGTTCAGCGCTCTACCAGCCGTGAACAGCTTCATCTCGACCAGTCCTTCGGGAATTTGCTCTTATGTAGATAGTGGTTAAACATGAGATATAATACATTTGGGGTATATGAAACAGGCAATCTTTGGTCTTATTAATCTCTTACCTGTTCCAGAGAAAAATCGATTTGGCTAAAGGCAAAGTAAAATTTCATAACTTTATATTTTGGCTATATTTAACTTGAATCCTGTATTAGAGCACTGCTTTTTGTCTGTTTGACTGAATTGTTTGCTTGTGTTCATTTCCTATTTTCTTTTATAATGGCTATTGTTGTTAAGTGTTGTTCAATAAATATGTTTTTATTAGGGCTGTCAAAAAATTTATCGTGATTAATCACATCCAAAATAAAAGTTTGTGTTTACATAATTTATGTGTGGGTTCTGTGTATAATTATTATGTATATATAAATACACACACATGCACGTATATATATATATATATATATATATATATATATATATATATATATATATATATATATATATATATATATATATATATATATATATATATATATATATATATATATATATATATATATATATATACAGTATATTTACTTGCAAATATTTCTTAAATATATACATGTATGTGTGTATTCTAATATACATAATACACGCACACAAATTATGTAAACACAAACTTTTATTTTGATGTGATTAATCATGATACATTTTTTGACAGCCCTAGTTTTTATATAAATAATTTCATTCAAACTGATTATTATAATGGATTTAATATTATGGACATCAACCTGAAGAATGAATGCTATCAGATGCAGGTAATGCACTCGTTTAGTAAATCTCTCACTCATAATACCATAATACTCTACTCTACATAATGCATTAAGTTTCAATGAAGCGAGTCAGCGTTCCTTCGTTACTAGTTTTAAAGTGACGTTTTAGAATTAGTAACGGAGGCTTGGGCTCAACTGTTAAACTGTCAACTTGAGATTTGAATCTGTGGTGCAAGGAAGTAGTTCTGCTCAAAAGTGTTTTTAAAGACAAGATGATGGTTATTCATTGAATAGATATCCAAAAATGTAGTTTTTTTTTGTATTCCAATCCAGTCTCATTACAACTTATTGGAATTATTACATTGTTATGAGAGTGTGTTGGGTGTTCACACAAGCCCATAGACAGTTAGAGGAGTAGTTTACAGTTACCAATGAAACACACTGGTTTTATCTTATCCCCATGCTAAGAAAAACTCTCTCTCTCTCTCTCTCTCTCTCTCTCTCTCTCTCTCTCTCTCTCTCTCTCTCTCTCTCTCTCTCTCTCTCTCTCTCTCTCTCTCTCTCTCTCTCTCTCTCTCTCTCTCTCTCTTGCTAGCTGTCTTTGCTCATGCTGTAATAATCTGTTTATGAAACATATCAAGAGAAGCATAAGACCACACAGGCAGGGAAACTGCTCACTCATTCCTCTCCGCCATCTGCCAGGTCACATGACCCATCTGCACACCACAGCCCTGTCAATCAATCAAAGACAGGGACAATGGAGAATAATAATCATGACAAACTAGGCAGAGGAGAGAGCACACATCCACACACACTGACTCACGCTCTCCGTGCATCGAAAAATGAAGGGACAAAACTTAATCAGGAGGGGTCGTGTTAGGGAGTGGGGAACAGATTAAATTACTATGGTATTAGATACGGGAAATGATTTCTGTCAAAACCATCTTTACTGCAATTATAATATGTTAATTATGTATTTCATTAAGTAAGTGGATTAGAGGCAGCGCTGATGGAATCAATCTGAAGAAGGACTGGACCAGGAAGACCAGACACACACACACACACACGACAGAATTCTAATGAACTCCATCAGGGGAAGAGCAGAGGTGCTGCCAAATATGCCATTCTGTCCACTTGAACCACAGCATTTGCTTCCATTTAAATTACACTGACTAAAATAATTTTACAGTTGAATTGACAGTGTTTTCATCTGTCTCTGGCCAACGTGTTAGGATGGATTTGGCATCTGCTTTCAAAACACATCCACTTTGTTCATGAATTTTTGGGGAAACTGCATTATCTGAAGTATGAACACAGGATATGTACTTTAATGGTTGAATGTAGTATGTGTAGTTTAAAACTGTTGACTATTAAAAATATATTACATATTAATTTTAAATATTCAAATACATGATAAATAATTCATTATATAATTATTATTAAAAATATAATATTATAATGTATAATATAAAATTGTAATATGATAATATAGTGAAGGCCTAGATAAAATAGTGAAATGTCTGAATTCTGCTCATACTGATCTATTTCAGTAAATGCCATAATTCAAAATAAAATCAAGATAAAGCTATTTCAAGATAATAAGACGTGGGCAAAAATCTAAGAAGACCTAAAAAAAAGAAAAAAAAATGATTAAAGCTTAAAAGTTATTTCAAAAGTGAAATAATCCACGTGTAGGTTACAGAACAGAACAGAAAGAATGAATGACTCAATTGTAAATTCAAAAGACTACAAAGGTCACTTTGCGGGCCACGAATGTCATCAGAGAACTCTTGCTAAAGGACATAATACTCATAGAGAAAGAATGGCCTGCAAAGCTAACAACCATTCGTGACTGGACATTTAACAATGCGTTCCAGTCAGAAACATCACGTGTGTGCGCTCAATATGGTGCTCTTTCAAAGACAGAGCAAGACTCCAATTTAGATGCAAATATCTGATAAGAGCGAAGTACATCCTTCCTGTGATGGAATGCACTTTTTCTTTCCAATTTCATATCTGATGTTTATTCTTTGACAGACACCAGACAAAAGTGAATGTTGTGGATTCCACGTTCCTGAGGGAATGTAGAAAATAACAAGAATAAGAGAGAGAAACTGGAAATAGACAGCCTTCCCCAATCCAATTAAGTCGCTTCAGACATTATGTTTTTTTTTTTTGGTTCGTTTTTTTTTGTGTTTTTTTAATGAAAGGCAGTAGCTGAAGTACTTTGGTGTCTTTCCTAGAAATGTCTAAAAATGTGGCATCATGCATAGATATGTCAAAATATTATTAGTGGAGTCAGTGTTTGTTTACAACATTACCTTTTTTTGCCACATCTCAAGGTTTCTGTGTTACATTTTCCATTATTTGTAAGACTGCCCTACACTTTTGTAATGATTCAGAAAAATTCTAAACCTGTTTATTATGTATATGTATGTATGCATGTGGGTGGGTGGTCAGGAGGAGTTTATCGGTGGTCAAACAAACGGAGACACACACTGAATCATAAAATCACCTCTTTCACAGCAGAGAGAGTCACCTCCAATTAACGTATTCGTTTACTGAATGTGTACAGCATTTTACCTGTCGGAACGCATCGAACACACATGTACACGCAGCCATGAATACACCAAAATGTGTCAAGAACAGCACATCACTGCATGTGTATTAATTCAGGGTTCTGCCTTATTGGACTCAAGTGCATAATTTCCATATTAAAGCTGCAAACTTTTAATTCTGCTGATATTGAATTCTTATTCTTGTCAATGAGGGATTTCTTGCAAGCTGGTTGGACTGAAGTATGAAAAAAAAATATCTCATGCATATGCTAATACGTGCAAGATAAGAGATAATAAGCATGACTCACATACATATAACTGTCTGTATTTTTTTCTGGTTCTATTTTTTTATTTTTTTATTCTTGTTATCATACACCAAAAATGAATTTATTTACTTGGTCTAAAGTAGGTCTGCATTTGTTCCCGCAGCTATATTACTTTTCGCCCAACTCAAAGTGTTTGATGTGCCTTTGAAATGCATTCCTAGAAAACAAAGCCATGTGTAATTAGGACTAGACTACAATTAGACTGTGTGTTTGCACTGCTATTGAATAATTATCATGAGGATTGTCTGCTTATAGATACACTTCAGATTGCAGAAGAGGAATGAGACGGATTGGAATAAGAAAAAAAGAAATAATACAGAAAGGTGAAAGTGAATGCAAATTAAAACATATTGTTCAGGGTATCACTGTGTGTGAGTGAATATGTGAGTATCTATGGAGTGATTATAAAGTCTAAGAGGCTCTGGCAATATGATAAACCCCCTTTCCCCTTCCTTCTCTCTCAGGGGACATATTACACCTCTTATTATGCTACTGATTGGCCTGATTTCATCTACAAAGCATTCTGCGAAGGGCACCATCCCTTCACATCACTAACCCAGCAAACAGAAAAGGAGAGATAACAGAAATAGGTTTGCTCACAAAAACAGCATCAACAGTCAACAATCAGGATATGCATTTACATGCACTTTTAAAGGTATATTTCAGCCTGACAAAAGCAATAATTCGTTTTCTTTTAAGTTATGTAAACATATTTAGTCCGAAATAAATTCAACTAGCATACATTCATCGACTAATGCTCTGCTTTGTCCAGCTTGCATACATGTTAATCAGACTACAATTAGCCTTGGTGCTGTTCACTTGCTTTGATAGACAGATGACACACAGCATGCATTTAATCCTTCACACATTCTGTTACGCATTGTGTCATGTATAATTTTAACTCAACTAAGTACCTAATGTAGCTTGATTGTAACTACACATGTAAACCTACTTAAAAGCATAGTTCACCCATTTACTCGCCCTTGTGATGTTTCAAACCTGTATTAGTCTTTCTTCTGCTGAAAACAAAATATGGTATTTTAGAGAACTTTGGTGTCCAAAAAAATTGCAACATTGTACGGGGAAAAATCTTCTACATATTTGTATATTCCACATAAGGAAGAACGTCATACAGATTTGGAATGGCATGAGGGTAAGTGACAGAACTATCCCTTTAATGTCAATCAACAATAATTGTTCAAAGGGAAACACTTTCTCACTATTAATTAGTTGCGTATTAGCATGCCTATTACTAGGATATTGGCTGTTTATTAGTACTTATAAAGCACATATTAATGCCTTATTCTGCATGAATTTATTCTACATCCCTAATCCTACCCAATACTAAATTTAACAATTACATTACTAACTATTAATAAGCAGTAATTAGGGCTTTATTGAGACAAAAGTCATAGGTAATCGTTAGTTAATAGTGAGAATTGGACCCTAAACTAAAATGTGACCATTCAAAGATACGTCTTGAGCTAACCACTATGTTTGTGTTAAGGGTAAAGATGCACACCATTCTGAGCGTAGCCAAAAAGGACATTCCTATTCCATTCTCTTTATCACTGAACTTGGAGCAAACAGTCTAATTTACAGGGCAAACTTTCCTCTCTTCGATAGCCTGATTTGATATACTCCAATAGAGCCTTTCTTCCAGACACCATCAATTGTCTATAGATTTTTTCCTCCCTCTACCCACCACAGAAGGGAAACAAAAAGGAGGCCTGCACAGCCTCCAGCCTGATACGCTTTATTGATATCGATGCAGTAGGAATATTGCCCATTTTCACCAGGGGATCAATCTAGCCCGTCACGGGGTGTTTTACGAGGCGCGTCTTCTCTGTGTGGGGCGGCCCCGTGGTGTGAGCGTGAGTGTGTCTATGTGGGTGACAGCTTCACAGAAACAGGGTGCTGGCGCAAATCAAGCGGCTTTCGCACGCACGCCGTTGGAATGATCACAGAAATCACCCTTGTGACCGAACACAGATGCTGCTGTTTCTGAAGGTGACAATCTAAATTGACCAGAAAGCAACAAGCAATCGACAGCAACAAAATCTGATGTGGCGGTCAATATCAGTGCACAAGAGTCTCTGGCTTGTTTTTATGAGTTTTCACAGGGCAGCCGCGCCAAGAGGAAGTCCATGGCCGCAGCAGGTGTCAGGCCCTGTTGGACAGCGTCTCATCCAGTTGCGCTTTTATAGACTGCAGAGTTGCTCTGGTTTCAATGGCAAGTGCGATCTGTGAAGGCACGCTAGCGCCCCTTGGTACTAGTTAGCATGGTGGCTGGCAGCTGGAGCGCACTGATGGAGGGTGATGAGTGGAGTGGAGCGTCACCGGGATGGAGGGGAGGAACGGGAAGGGAAGAGGTGGGGGTGGGGAGTACACACCTGGCATCTACCACAGATGGGCATAATCATCTCTTCCCCAGAAGCCCTCCCTTCACCGCCACCATCTCAAACGCTTGAGTGCACGCACACGTACACAGACGCGCACACACAATCTCACACTAGCGATCGTTTGCTAGCAAAGCAGTTTTATTGGTGCGGTGCACACATGCAGATGCACACACACAGACACAACCTCCCACACTCGACATATGTGGAAACAGTCATATGATAGTACGCAAATCTCACCGAGTGGCTTTGTCTTATTGTTGCCGAGGGTTTGTAGAGCATCACTTCTTTTGCACAAGGTCCATGGTGCGTCATGTGGCACGACACATTACTTGACAGCTTAACATTTATTAGTACACAAGGTACAAATGAGACACACTTATACCAGTGCTCACAGAGGAACTAGAGATACACACACACACACACACACACACAAACATTATACCCCGTCTATTCTCCTTGACTGTGAATATATTACACAATCACGTCGAGCAATTAGACACATCCATGGGGACCCTACACACAGAAAACAAACAAGCAAACAAATCCTAATAGCTGGAAGAGCACTGGAGCCCTAGAGACACCTCCAGAGGTTTAGGTTCATGTCATTATCAGGGCTCTGTTTTGACTCGGCAGAGACACACATCAGAATGGATTTGTTATTTTCAGGGGAGCGAGCTCGGCAAACAATAGGTGGAACACAATCCGAATGTGTATGATGCTTTGCAAGCAGTTATTCAAATGACAAGGCGGCTTCCAGCGAGAGAAAATTTGGGATGGTGAAGGGGGGGTTAAAAAAAAAACTTAAATTATCTCGTGGCCTGTTGGTCGCTAATCGGTTAACACGTCGAGGGTTCCGTGATTTATTTATCAAAAATATTTCACCAGGAAGCGCGCCCGAGACAGACCATCTCATTTAGCGTCAACACCCCCCAGGGGAGCCCTCCATTTCCAGGCAACAAAAGGGTCCGCTATGCATCCCCTCCACTCCTTTGATGTTTATTTTAGTAGCCCTCCCCTGCTGCTCCAGGTCCTTTTGTGTCCAGCCAGGTACAACAAGCTCAAGCTCAGCCCCAGCCAGTCAGGCTGCCTTTTCCGGGGGTGGGGGGTTGCAGGCACTCCTCCGCTGACCTGGTCGTGAGATGTCCGGCCCCTAAACCCTTTACCCCTCATTCTCTAAGTCTCCTGAGCAGCCCAGGGGCAGCTGGAGGTGGGAGGAGGGAGACGACGATGAGGGCAAATCTCTCACTCAAGCGATGGGAGGGGGAATGATGGGATAGTGCAGAGTATGTGTGTGTGTTTGTGTAAAAAAAAAAAAAGGAGGGGGCAACATTTCCTTTCACTGCCTGCCAATCCATCAAGACTCAGGCTACTGCTGTGAGGCCCATCAGCCAGCACAGAAAAGTACAAGACCCGGCAACAGAGCCCCTCACTCCACGGCCATCACTCATCCGCTCGCTCTGAACTCCCTGTGACCTTTCCCTTACGCTCCTCTCCAGAACTTACAGTGCTCTGCACCTAGTTAGAGCCTAAAGACACAACAAATCGGTGTGGCTCAATTCGTTCTGCGCACTCTCGCCTCAACTCTCGGAAAACGGTTTATTTTCATGTCTGTGTTTGATAGTGAGATTACAGTAATAGGTGGAAGAAGGAGAGTGGATGTGTTTACATGACAGTGTGTTTGTGTCAGAACTTTGCTTTTCTCAGCAGTTAGGAGAATGAGAAGGAGAGAAAAAGCAGGAAGGCACACTCTGCAGAGAGAACACTAGTTGACATCATTAGGCTGGACACATTTTTGTCACGCTTCCAGATTTAACCCGTCTGCGTTTCGCTGAATGCCGAATCGGTCTCGCTTCTTTCTTTTTTCTCTGCCTTCTTACTTTCTTTCTTTCTTTCCTTCTTTCTTTTTTTTTATATCTCACATGGTTGGCATCAGAGACAGTCCATCTCACACAACAGTCTTATGAAGAGCAGATATTGTGCCATTGAAACCACCTTAACATGCCCAAATTAACACATAAAAACAGCTGTCGAGAGGTCAGAATAGCCGAAGACCACATTAAAACAGAAAAAGCTCAGAATATTTTCTATTAAAGATATGACTGTCCTTTCCTCGCTGCATCGATTTTTAATAAACGCGATTGCATCAGGTGAAATCTAATATGCCCTTGCTTATCGTTTTATCTTCACATAGACTCCTGTAATCCAAACTTACTTTTCCAGCACACTTTGTTGTTTATCAATGACTTAATTGCGTTTGCTGCTGTTGGTTGAGACTGTGAGGCCGTTATGAAATTGTGTAGTTCAAAAACAATCTGACATTGTTGTCTCTGCTCTATGGTGGCGAATCGCGTTATTGCGACTAGGCCTCAGGACAATGTCTGTCTTTATGACGAGGAGCTCTGCAATATCATGTCCAGATGCCGCACCCCTGAAACAGCACCATAACCTATAAAACAAACCTGACCGCAGGCTGTACCTAATCGTATGAAGCCTCGGATCGGGACACAATATTGTTTGAATTCTATTTGTATTGGTGCAACTGACCCTTATATGACTCACTGCCGTCATTAAAGGGGGAGTGAGACAGAGCAAGAGAGAGGAATTGCGCTATGTTTGTGGGAGAAAAGGCGAGGGGTTATTTTTCAACTCGAGATGGATGTGCCAGCATCCAGTGTGATTAGAGAAATGGATAACTCACTAACATCTGTGCAAACTACAATAAAGAGGGATTTAGTGTTACCCTGAGGAAGGAAAGGAGAGGCTGTCTGTCCATTAAACGGTTTATTACAGAGCCAGAAGCCCTGTTCTAACTCACTTATTTCTGCACGGGGGTTTAGACTCTGTGACTGCTTGTCATCCTCGGCAGACGACGCTCCGGGCTCCGTTTCTCTCTCCTTCTCTCAAACTGACTTCTGTCTTTCTTCCTCTTTCTCACTCCCCTTCTTTCCTCTCACTCTCTCCCATTGCCTCAAATGTCCCCTCCCTCCATATCTCCCTCTCTCTTCTTCCCTCCCTCCGTCTCGTTCACTGTCTGCCTCTCTTTCTCTCCTCTCTCTGTGAGTGCACTAGGTGGATGACAATCAAATGACTCATTGAGCAGCTGGAGAGGCCGACCCCCGGCGAGGGCTTAACTACGGAAAGTGAGCATGATCATGTCACACTTCACAATGCTCGTTGGCTGTAGCCGTGGCAGCGGGAGGGACAGGGAGGGGCTACTTTAAAGAGACAGCGACACGGTTGAAGCTGGACAACGGAGAGAACCCACACACGCATATCGTGTTGCTATATTTGTTGACTTTATACTTGATTCATTATTGTGAAGTATACTTTGTGTCGTCTTTAAAAAAAAATGTATTACAGGTATGAAGAATGTGATTGCAGCAGGTGTGTGCATTAATGTGATATATTGTGTCTGGCTGTTAAGTTTTCCTCTGAAATCTAGCTCAGGACAAGTACAGCTGATGTATTTTACACTTGAAACGGGCGAGGATATCAGATCAGTAATGTATCGTCAAAGCATGACAAACACGAGCGCTTGTCTCATTAAATGTCCCCATGCGCCATTTCAAATCTCGGCTCAGTGTGCGTACGTGCGCGTGTGTGCGCGCAGGAGGAGACAGCATTGGCTGGGAGGAATTGATGCCCTGTGTTTGGCTAATTAAGACAGCACTAGACATTTCCGTGCAGTGAGATGGCGGAGAGGTGCTAATTCATAATTGACGTAATGGATGGAGTCTGTCTGTTGGCTTTTTAAACGCTTGCGATTTCGCCGTGATTAGCTGACACGTACCTTTGTGTGAATAATGAAAATATGCACCATGCTCCACACTTTAATGGATACCAAGCCAATCTCAAACCAACCTTTTCAGACAGCCATCTTTTCCTCTCTCTCTTCCTCTCTGGGCCTCCCTGGAATGGCTGTCACATGAAAAATGGACCTTATTTGAGATGGACACTTTGTTAAATATAATCTTGTAATATATTCTATTAGTCCGGGTTCCCACCCAGGAGCGAGAGAGTAGCTATATACAAATCCCTGCTTTCAGCTCACACTGAAGCATGCTTTCAGCTTCAATGATGCTATCGCAAGTGGAGACCTGCAATTTTGTGTTTTCATTGTGTTATCCAACAAACCGGTGCATTTCATACAATTCAGCATGTTACTTCAAAGCACACTTTGTATATACATCTCAGTAAGGTGTACCGTAAGAGCTTGAACAATGGCTGAAGATTTTAGATTTTTGTTTATATTACTATGACTGAAACTATAAGGCCTGTGTGTGTGTGTGTGTGTGTGTGTGTGTGTGTGTGTGTGTGTGTGTGTGTGTGTGTGTGTGTGTGTGTGTGTGTGTGTGTGTGTGTGTGTGTGTGTGTGTGTGTGTGTGTGTGTGTGTGTGTGTGTGTGTGTGTGTGTGTGTGTGTGTGTGTGTGTGTGTGTGTGTGTGTGTGGACTGGTAATCCCTACGGTATGGGGACAAAATGTCCCCACAAAGATGGCAATATCAAATTTTTGTCCTTGTGGGGACATTTTTAGTCCCCATGAGGAAAACATCTTATAAATCACACTAAGTGATGTTTTTGAAAAAGTAAAAATGCAGCATGTCTCCTGTGATGGGTAGGTTTAGGGGCAGGGGCAGTGTAGGGGATAGAAAATACGGTTTGTACAGTATAAAATGCATTACGCCTATGGAATGTCCCCATAAAACATGGAAACACAACATGTGTGTGTGTGTGTGTGTGTGTGTGTGTGTGTGTGTGTGTGTGTGTGTGTGTGTGTGTGTGTGTGTGTGTGTGTGTGTGTGTGTGTGTGTGTGTGTGTGTGTGTGTGTGTGTGTGTGTGTGTGTGTGTGTTTGTGTGTAGCCAGCCAGCGGTCCCCACTTTTCAAAAGGCTTATAAATCACACAGGATGAGTTTTTTTGAGAAAGTAAAAATGCAAAATGTTTCCTGTGATGGGTAGGTGCAGGGGCAGTGTAGGGGGATAGAATGTACAGTTTGTATGGTATAAAAACCATTACGTCTATGGGGAGTCCCCACAAAGATAGTGAACCAGACATGGACGTTCGATATTCATCAATTTAGGGGCCGTCTCTAAAGTTACATACAACATTGGTATACACGTCTCTAACCTCATTAGCATTTGAAGAGAATTAATTACAGTCATGAAACCAACTGTGGCGTCATGTTTTTTTTGTTTTTTTTTCAAATCACTTGAAAATATGGATATGTATTTCACTAGGCAACTGTATGGGCTCATACATAAAATATGCTTGATTTAAATGTCATAGCTGATAGAACACTGATGAGAATATTCCGTAAGAATAAGCGGCCCCACTTTATATTAGGTGGCCTTAACTACTATGTACTTACATAAAAAAATAAGTACAATGTACTTACTGTGTTCATATTGTGTTGCAAAACACCTTTGCTGATATTGAGGTGGGATACGGGTAGGGTTAGGGACAGGTGTGGTGGGATGGGTAAGTTTAAGGGTAGGGTTAGGTGTAAGGGAACCGTGTAATTACAAATGTAACTACAGAAATTAACTACAGATGTAATTACATGCAGGTATTTTTTTAAATGTAAGTACAGTGTAAAAACATGTATGTACACAATAAGTGCAATGTATCAAATTATGAATTAAAATGTTAGTACATAGTAGTTAAGGACACCTAATATAAAGTGGGTCCGAATAAGCTATATTTACACCAAAAAATCTTTGCAACTGTTAGTGTATCTCTGTCTAGATTAGGAGCTACTTTACACGCAACCTTATCAAAGCTAAATAGGCCTATATTATGACCTGTCATGTGTGTACAATGGTCATTTACATATAGCCAACAACAATTTTCACAACATATATTGTTGAGAATAAATATTTGTTTGTGCACTATTGCTAACAACGCTTGTAGAAATTAATCATTAACAATAGTAAATTTAAGATAATGTTAGCTTATGAAATGATTTTGCTTTAAGACTATGTGTACTTTCTGTTGGACATAAGAGTCACCAGAGCAACAGCCAGAGGTTGTGGTAGGTATAACAGATCCATATGAGAAAGTGTTTTGCTATGCATTTTGCTGTGCTCTTAGAGTGCTTGTGTATGTGTTAACAAAGAAGCAGTCTTTTGTCCAGGAAATTGGAGGGGTGATGTTGCGAACGAAGCACAGCTGACCAGAAAATCATCTGACTCCCAAAGAAAGACAACTTATGTATTTTTGTGTATAAATGTTGGGTCAGGGAAAGGCAAGTTTGTTGCAGACTTCCTGAACAAACCTTGCATAGGATTGTGTAAATCAGGGACAGTTCTGACCCAGAGCTCTGTATGCTATCTTCATCTGACTTACTTATTCATTAAAAGAGTTAAACTATATTTTGTTCCTGCTCTCCTCATTCAACGAACACGCGGACTCGAGGAATTGATGCGAGTCCAACAATATACACAGTACTGTGCAAAAGCATGTTAGTATTTTCACCCCAAGAAAAATGGTTTTCAATTATTTATATATTTTGCTGTAAAGTCAATAGGAAATATCAGTTTACATTCCAAACATTCCTTTTGCCATTAATTGTAATAATTCAGTGAGATTTTTGTATGCACAAGGAGTCTGACAACAGCCGGTATGCTCCATGTGGAGATATGATCTCACCATCATCGAATCTGTCTGTGATTACATGAAGAAACGGATGGATGGATGGATGCCTGCAAATGCACATGTATACCATGGTGCCGCCACTGTAATTTCGTAAGGGTAAAATATCTACCATCATAGTGTAATGATTATGTATATGCCCATATTACATGGATTGCTTATTCTTAATAATAACACATAATTTGGTATTTTTGTGAGCTAATTTTTTGCATCTGTCACAGAAGTTTAAGTTGTGCATATGCCAACCCACTCTACAGACAGTTTACCCATATCCATGTCATTTACACTGTGGCCCCAAACAGACAACTAAAATAACACTCTGGTAGTGTAAATAAAGCGTGATTACACCCATGAAGTGTGCAGTCTATTGTACACTCTTCACCCTTCTCCTCCTCCTCTCTGCTTGACTACAGCCTCCTGACATTCAGCAGTACTTGTCAGCTGAATTGTTTATGTTCTAAGAATTAAGTTTGTGTAGGATTATGTGTGCATTTGTGTTTTCTGTAGGTTTACCAACAAGATTGAAATATAAGGAAAGAAATATATACCAAATGCATAAAATTTAAAAATAAAAATTTAAAATAAAAATAAAACAACAGAAGAAATAGACTCAAGATGAAATTGCATTAAAAATCATGGAATAAACTAAAAAACTATTTTTTTGGAGCATGTATATGTGAAAGGAATAAATCCTGTATTTTTTGCCATAATGAGATTACAGCCATTTTGCACCGTAGTCATTAGCACTGCAGCAGAATAATCCAGCCAATCAGAGCACAGGGAAGGAATCAGCTCTTTCTCTGATGCCCATCAGCTGTCGAGCAGGGCCAGCTGGATGACATCATGGGGTCTGTTTCCGTGGTGATGATTGACACTGTGTCTGTCAAAGCTGGAGAGCTGCACACATGTGACTCGTCATTAGCGATGAGAGCGAGAGAGAGAGGTCTCCGCTGCCACTGTCCCCCATCCTGTCTAATCACCTGCCCATTGTAGCTGAAACATGTAAACATTAGCAAAAGAAAAGTGACTGATTTCATCTCATTTTATCACGAGGTACTCATCGCAGATTACGTTTTTCCCTCAACATAATTATCTTTTACATTGTGCTACATTGCATGCAAATATGACATATACAGGTCCTTCTCAAAAAATTAGCATATTGTGATAAAAGTTCATTATTTTCCATAATGTAATGATACAAATTAAAATTTCATATATTTTAGATTCATTGCACACCAACTGAAATATTTCAGGTCTTTTATTGTTTTAATACTGATGATTTTGGCATACAGCTCATGAAAACCCAAAATTCTCAAAATCTAAAAAAAATTGCATATTTCATCCGACCAAAAAAAAAAAAGTGTTTTTAATACAAAAAAGTCAACCTTCAAATAGTTATATTCAGTTATGCACTCAATACTTTGTCGGGAATCCTTTTGCAGAAATGACTGCTTCAATGCGGCGTGGCATGGAGGCAATCAGCCTGTGGCACTGCTGAGGTGTTATGGAGGCCCAGGATGCTTCGATAGCGGCCTTAAGCTCATCCAGAGTGTTGGGTCTTGCGTCTCTCAACTTTCTCTTCACAATATCCCACAGATTCTCTATGGGGTTCAGGTCAGGAGAGTTGGCAGGCCAATTGAGCACAGTAATACCATGGTCAGTAAACCATTTACCAGTGGTTTTGGCACTGTGAGCAGGTGCCAGGTCGTGCTGAAAAACAAAATCTTCATCTCCATAAAGCTTTTCAGCAGATGGAAGCATGAAGTGCTCCAAAATCCCCTGATAACTAGCTGCATTGACCCTGCCCTTGATAAAACACATTGGACCAACACCAACAGCTGACATGGCACCCCAGACCATCACTGACTGTGGGTACTTGACACTGGACTTCAGGCGTTTTGGCATTTCCTTCTCCCCACTCCAGACTCTGGCACCTTGATTTCCGAATGACATGCAAAATTTGAGCGACAGTCCAGTGCTGCTTCTCTGTAGCCCAGGTCAGGCGCTTCTGCCGCTGTTTCTGGTTCAAAAGTGCCTTGACCTGGGGAATGCGGCACCTGTAGCCCATTTCCTGCACACGCCTGTGCATGGTGGCTCTGGATTTTTCTACTCCAGACTCAGTCCACTGCTTCCGCAGGTCCCCCAAGGTCTGGAATCGGTCCTTCTCCACAATCTTCCTCAGGGTCTGGTCACCTCTTCTCGTTGTGCAGCGTTTTTTGCCACACTTTTTCCTTCCCACAGACTTCCCACTGAGATGCCTTGATACAGCACTCTGGTAACAGCCTATTCGTTCAGAAATTTCTTTCTGTGTGTTACCCTCTCGCTTGAGGGTGTCAATGATGGCCTTCTGGACAGCAGTCAGGTCGGCAGTCTTACCCATGATTGCGGTTTTGAGTAATGAACCAGGCTGGGAGCTTTCAAAAGCCTCAGGAATCTTTTGCAGGTGTTTAGAGTTAATTAGTTGATTCAGATGATTAGGTTAATAGCTCGTTTAGAGAACCTTTTCATGATATGCTTATTGTTTTAGATTTTGGGTTTTCATGAGCTGAATGCCAAAATCATCAGTATTAAAACAATAAAAGACCTGAAATATTTCAGTTGGTGTGCAATGAATCTAAAATATATGAAAGTTTAATGTTTATCATTACATTATGGAAAATAATGAAAATAATGATCACAATATGCTAATTTTTTAGAAGGACCTGTATTTACATGTTTTCAGGCTTCCTTCCATATGCACCATATGTATGTTAGCAACGTTGCTATGACCTGTTTGTTCATAGTGATTTTCTGACACCAATTTACTGGCTTGTAAATGTACGGGAAATTGAGTAGCTGTGTAATATCCTCAAATAATGTCATGTCATACTGTAGATATTTACATTCTCATGTAGATTGTCTGCAAACCGGAAGGTGGGTGGTTCAATCCCCGTTCCACCTGACCAAGTGTCGAGGTGTCCATGAGCAAGACACCTAACCCCAGCTGCTCCCGACGAGCTGGATGGCGCCTTGCATGGCTGACACCACCGTCGGTGTATGAATGAGTGTGTGAATGGGTGAATGTGAGGCAACATGTAAAGCGCTTTGGATGGCCATTGGTCTGTTAAAAGCGCTATATAAATGCAGTCCATTTACCATAGATACACTATCTTGCCAAAAGTTTTGGGACGCTGGCCTTTACATGCTAATGAACTTTGATGACATCCCATTCTTATTCCGTAGGGTTGGCCCACCTTTTTGCAGCTATAACAGCTTCCACTCTTCTGGGAAGGCTTTCCACAAGGTTTAGGAGTGTGTTTATGGGAATTTTTGACCATTCTTTTAGAAGCGCATTTATGAGGTCAGGCACTGATGTTGGACGAGAAGGCCTTATCGCAGTCTCTGCTCTAATTCATCCCAACGGTGTTCTATTGGGTTGAGGTCAGGCCTCAGTGCAGGCCAGACAAGTTCCTCAACACCAAACTCACTCATCAATGTTTTTATAGATCTTGCTTTGTGCACTGGTGCGTAGTCATGTTGGAACAGGAAGGGGCCATCGACAAACTGTTCCCACAACGTTGGGATCATGAAATTGTCCAAAATGTCTTGGTATGCTGAAGCACTAAGAGTTCCTTTCACTGGAACTAAGGGGCCAAGCTTAACCCCTGAAAAACAACCCCACACCATAATCCCACCTCCACCAAACTTTACACTTGTCAAACTGCAGTCTGGCAAGTACTGCTCTCCTGGCAACCACCAAACCCAGACTCATCCATCGGATCCACTGCTCTAGAGTCCAGTGGCAGCGTGCTTTACGCTCTTGGTGATGTAAGGCTTGAATGCACCTGCTCATCCAAGGAAACCCATGCCATGAAGCGGGTCTGTGCACTATTCTTGAGCTAATCTGAAGGCCACATGATGTTTGAAGGTCTGTAGCTATTAACTCTGCAGAAGTTGTGCACCTCAGCATGCACTGACCCCGTTCTGTGATTTTACGTGGCCTACCACTTTGTGGCTGAGTTGTTGAGGTTCCCAATTTCTTCCACTTTGTTATAATACCGCTAACAGTTGACCGTGTAATATTTAGTGAGGAAATTTCATGAATGGACTTATTGCACAGGTGGCAACCTATCACACTTGAATTCACTGAGATCCAGAGAGTGACCCATTATTTCCCAAATGTTTGTAGAAACAGTCTGCATGCCTAGGTGCTTTATGTTATACACCCTTGGCCAGGGAAGTGATTGGAACACCTGAATTCAATGATTTGGAGGGGTGTCCCAATACTTTTGGCAATATAGTGTATAACAATATTACATACATTTTCTATCATTTTAACAGCATGTTGAAACTCTGCTTAAATATTTGGCTTGTAAAGTTCCCTTGTTCTCTACAAAAAAAAGAAATCTTGACCTCCTGACCAGTGGCTGACATTAACATATGAACCTTGCATCTAATTGTAAACTCCTGTGTTCTGCTTGGTTGCTGTACAATTAATAAAGATGTTCCACAGTATACAACAAGTTTGATCAGTCAAAGCAACCTTTCCGCCTCTCAGTGGATATTAAAGTCAAGCGTGTATCCATGACTAATCGCACTGAAGGCCTCATGCCTCCACAGGGTCAAAAGTGACATGCGGACCCCCAAACCAGCCAGCATAGTCCTCAATGTCAGCATGTATACAATGAACTGACATTTCCGATTCGCTCGTTTAGCGAGAGTGTCGTATCCACACTTGGCTACTGACCAGTGGAAGCATCATATCACACGTGAAGTTGCTCCAGATGTTTCTGCTCTGGCTGGCCACAAGCTGCACATCTGCTTAAGGCAAACCACATATCCAGGTGCAATCTTCAAAGAAAAGATTAATTAGCCAACACTTTAAATTAATGTCCATTGATGGACCTTTAATTATGGAGTAATTAATTATCATTACAACACAGACTAATTATATCATTAAGTAAAGTCAACCAAAAATAATTTCATTACACCAAGGTGGTTCCAAGACACTCTACTTATTTTCAACCCATGCGCAAGGGTATGTAAACAACATCATTGGCATTATTTGTGTTCTAGCAACAACAGAGGTGGCAGCTAACCGCATGTCTGCACGTGGGTGTCGGCTTCAATTAATTTTCCCAGAGTCTATGAAGTTATTTTGAACATTTGTGTAGTAATCTCCAATACAGAAAAAAAAAACACAAAAAAAAAAACATTGGCGTTTTGCAGTGATACAATACTCGGGCTGATTAAAGGATCCTGCGTGTGATATCCACGCTCTTCTACTCTCTCCCTGTTTTTTTAAGATTGAAATCCCCATAAGACAGCAAGAGACTGACGGTTCTTCAGCAAAGTTCACACTGTGTGCACCGTGAAATGCACTGAGCCCACCCAAAACTGTCAAAACGACAAACAGTACATCTCCCCTGCAAGCAGAGCCCTGATATCGCAGCCCGTGTCATTGCAAATGGACGGCATCTTCTGTGCGTGCCTGATAAGGGCACTCACCTCACGGTGACCTGATTCGATGTACACACGCACACGCTCGCAAATATATGCTCGAACGTGAGCGTATACAAACACGGGCACACATCTCATGCAGATACGCAGAGACACACACAACAAATCTCTTGTTCTGTCTCTCTCTGCCATCTTGTTGCCTAGACGTGCATGTCTCAGGCAGATGTACAATGTCACAGACGGGGAAGGAAAAAAGTTGTGTTCTCAGGTGAAAGCGGCCTGTCAATCACATTTCACCGTGTCCATCCTTGTGACAAATCCGTCATTCAAACCTCACATTACAGACCTGTCCATACGGTTACATGTCTCCTGTCACTCTGTCAATCTCAGCCAACAGAGCTAAAACACAGGTTGCACAAGAGCATGGACGCAAACCCCACGAGTCAGGAAAACTCTCCACCAAGCTAAAGGCTTCCAGTCCTGCAAATGAGTTGACTG
Organism: Gobiocypris rarus; assembly: GCA_023029165.1. Classification (NCBI taxonomy): domain Eukaryota; kingdom Metazoa; phylum Chordata; class Actinopteri; order Cypriniformes; family Gobionidae; genus Gobiocypris; species Gobiocypris rarus. Next base: position 25,509,048 of record CM040912.1, on the reverse strand, counting down.
ACAGCTCATGATTGTCCTTCCTCGGCAGTGACACGTTGGAGTTCTACTAAACTACCAGTGCCTCATCTTCATCGGGCTTCGCCTTTTCTCATCTTCACTCATTCGTCTACCCCCCACTCGCTTACTCTTGCGCTTTTTTCCCCTGCATGCGTGTGTCAAAACGTCAATTTCGGCACGACAGGATGTGACAAGGCCCGTTGCCCAGGGGGACGGCTGGGAATAGAGGGCTGCGCAAATTGATTTTGATTTCATTCCAAATCATTCAAAGTGTTTAGTTCTAATGGGAGCTGATCAGAGCACAGTTCGGAGCACGGCACCGGGTCTGGAGATTAGTTCTGTCATTCGAGCGATCAGGGCCTGTCGGGTCCACTCCCTCGCTCGAAGACGGTGAGGGCCACGTCATATTGTGGCTCTCGTCAGCCGAGCTCCATCTAAAGCCTACGGTTTACATAAGAGACACAGTGCAACACGAACGATACCCTCTACCTCACACGAGAGGTGCAGAGATCCACCCACCGGCGTCCAGAGCTGTCACAAGCATATGCTAATGCGACAAGATTGAGGAAAAGAGCCACTGCTACAAGCACTGTATGCAAACGGGCTTCTGGGACTGGGGGGAAAGACATAAGTCTCACTGTGGATGGAAAACGAGTGAAGCTTAGGAAGGTTTCTCGAAGGTTTATCTATCAAAAGTGGTCCAAGAAAGGAACAGTGGTGAACTGGCAACAGGGTCATGGGTGGCCAAGGCTCATTGATGCACGTGGGGAGCGAAGGCTGGCCTGTGTGGTCCAATCAAACAGACGAGCTACTGTAGCTCAAATTACTCAATAAGTTAATGCTAGTTCTGATAGAAAGGTGTCAGAATACACAGTGCATCATAGATTATTGCATATGGGGCTGCATGGCCACAGACCAGTCAGGGTGCCTATGCTGACCCCTGTCCCCCGCCGAAAGCGCCAACAGTGGGCATGTGAGCATCAGAACTGGACCCTGGAGAAATGGAAGACAGTGGCCTGGTCTGATGAATCACATTTTCTTTTACATCATGTGGATGGCTGGGTGCGTGTGCGTCGCTTACCTGGGGAACTCATGGCACCAGGATGCACTATGGGAAGAAGGTAAGCCCGCCGAGGCAGTGTGATGCTTTGGGCAATGTTCTGCTGAGAAACCTTGGGTCCTGCCATCCATGTGGATGTAACTTTGACACGTACCACCTATTTAAGCATTGTTGCAGACCATTTCATGGAAATGGTATTCCCTGGCGGCTGTGGCCTCTTTCAGCAGGATGATGTCCCATGCCACAAAGCAAATATTTTTCAGGACTAGTTTGAGGAGCACAATGTTGAGTTTGAGGTGTTGGCCTCCAAATTCCCCAGATCTCAATCCATTCGAGCATCTGTGGGATGTGCTGTACAAACATGCCTGATTCATGGAGGCCAACCTTGCAACTAACAGGACTTAAAAGATCTGCTGCTAACATCTTGGTGCCAGATACCCCAGCACACCTTCAGGGGTCTATAGTGAAGTCCATGCCTTGATGGGTCAGGGCTATTTTGGCAGCAAAAGGGGTACCAACACAATATTAGGAAGGTGGTCATAATGTTATACCTGATCGTGTGGATATAAAAATCATACATAACTTTTTGAATATGAATTGAATTGGTAACGCCCAACACAAAGTTGAATCGGAATGACAGGAAGGATTTATCTATATACCTTTGAACTGTTTTTACTTTTTATATTTTGACAATCCATCATTTCAGCTGGAATTTAAAAGGCATTCTCAAGTCAATTCAGCCTTTGGGGTCTAGAAAACAGAACATAGTTGGTGACCAGGGACTGTTTTAGAAAGAAAGACAAAAATCTTAATGCTTGACTTACAATTTGAAAAAGTTACTAAACAGATTGGATGGGATCTTAGTTACATTATATAAAATGGTAAATGGGTCAATACATTGACAACATACGTTTTCAATTTACTTTAACTCATCAAAGTTTAAATGACTCATGCAGCTAAGTTGATGCTTAAAAGATATTTTAAAAAATATTAAAAAAATCAAAATTAAGTGTTTCTACAGCCCAAGCTACCATGTTGTTTTATACTGTGTTTGTCTGTTTGTTTGTTTGTTTGTCTGTTTGTTTGTTTGTTTGTTTGTTTGTTTGTTTGTTTGTTTGTTTGTCTGTTTGTTTGTCTGTTTGTTTGTTTGTTTTAGCAGGAACTACTCATATTTGTCACTTTTGCAATTACTTTTCTTAGTCATCATCTCAATTCCAGTCTAGGTAACTGCCACAAAAAATGGGGCCAGTATATAGTTTGGGAAGCCATGCCATGACTGCTGCTTTGTGGTAGGTATAAAACAAGACGCCGTCAGCTGCACAATAGTTACTCCGTGTACAAGGGTTTCTAATTTGCAAGCAGTTGATGGGCCAGAACTTTCTGAGCCGATCAAATGTGACAGCATCAAAGAGTGAGCTAAAGCAGACAAACTTTACAGCCTCTCCATCAGATATGAAATCCCAAGAGAGAGGGCGGAAAGGAAGACTAGAGAGAGAGAGAGAGAGAGAGAGAGAGAGAGAGAGAGAGAGAGAAGAGAGAGAAGAGCTGAGAGCTTGAGGGTTATTGCGGGACAGACTCCTTAATTTGCACATGCAGACAAGCCCATCTATCTATCTATCTATCTATCTATCTATCTATCTATCTATCTATCTATCTATCTATCTATCTATCTATCTATCTATCTATCTATCTATCTATCTATCTATCTATCTATCTATCTATCTATCTATCTATCTATCTATCTATCTATCTATCTAAAATCTTTTAAAAAAATAAATGCACACAAAAGGTTGAATAATCTATCCTAGTCACTGAAAGCTTCCATCTCAAGATGTGCTTATGGGATCAACCTCAATCAACAGTATCTCATCAGCCCAAGCTGGACTTATTAAAAACTTTCATCAGTGTGACAGAGGGGCATCACTCCCCAATATGGTGTGAGCGTCCGTGTGGAATGACAGCAGGGCGAGATGCCAGTCTTCTTAGGGGGCTTGATTGTGCCAGAGCCCTGGAGCCTGTGCCCTTACACCAAGGACAGGTATGGTGGAAAACTATATGTAGACACATTTTATGTTTATTTTATACATTTTGTGCAACCTATCGTAAGGTCTTTTTTTTTTAGAAATGTCTTAATATCAATAATGTCGTAATGAAAATAAAATACTTGATTAAAAATATTTTTAGAGTAATATTTCATTTAATATTTAATATTTCACAAATTAATTTTACATTCTAAACAAAAATGACAATAATAAAGTAGTACCATACCATTTACAAAAATGCAAAAACAGTAATATTGTGAAATATATATAAACACACATATATACACATTTTTTAATATGTAATTTATTTAAAAATGCAATTTATTCCAGTGAGCAAAGCAAACTTTCAGAAGCCATTACTCCAGTATTCAGTGTCACATGATCATTCAGAAATCATCCCAACAGCATTTATTTGAAATTGAACTTTTTTTATATAACATTAATAATGTATTTACTGTCACTTTTGATAAATTGAATGCGTCCATGCTGAAGAAAAAATATTGATTTCAATAATAAATAAATAAATAAATAAAAGTCTTACTGATCCCAGACTTTTGAAAAGTAGTGAATGTTTGCCTATATTAGACATTACTTGAATTTTAGTCCATTATTCTTAGACATCACATGCACATTAATACGAGAGCTCCATTCAGATGGAAGGTGCGAGCTCACCTGCTAGCGTACCTTGTTAAGGCAGTTTTTTATTCTGTGTGAGATCAGAGGCCGGATCCCCATGAGGTCAGCACTTTCTCTCTTTCCCCTGTGTCTCACCACTGCTTTAAGGTGCCTACTCATGCCACGAAGAGACAGGATCTAATAGATTGATACACAGGTTTTGACATGCTATTTGAGCGTGCAGCCGCCCTGTAATTGGCCACGTCATCATGCATTAAATTAACGATATATAGAGAAGTGCCCAGAGACGAGTGTCTTTGGCCGATCCATCAGCCGTCAGGACAAACTGCATCTGACGGCTCTCTCCGTGGGGCTAAGAGCAGCGAGACAGGGAGGGAGAGAGAGGAGCAGGAAGGAAGAATTTTAGCAGCAGGCCTTTTTATAGTATTGCTCATGCTGATGAGGATGTGAGATTGTGTGAGAGGATTTTTATTTTTAAACTCTTTCCAGGTTGACTTCTCTCAATAGTTTATCCAGATGATCAACACGTGCAGATCAAGGTTTTTTGTTCATATTTGTAACTATAAAAATGTCCTCTGGCAACAGTAAAATGTTATATAAAATGTTGTATAAAATTTTATAAAACTAAGAAATATTATTACATTATATAACGCTTAATAAGAAATTAGTAAATGGCATTGGTAAAAGTGTTTGGGAGTGTGATCATCTATTTATATAACCAATTAAATATATATGTTATGCCTTTAAGGGGATAGTTCACTCACCCTCATGCTATTCTGAATACATATCTTTAAAAAAAATGTTTAGCAGAATGTCCAAGCTGCTCTTTTGCATTCAATGAATTATTGCATTTTGCAGTGAATGAGCTCACTTTTTAAGTGAACGTATCCTTTGATGATGTCTATCATTTGTCACAGTCTTCTCACTGAGAGGTAATTTCGGTAACACTTTACAATAAGGTTGTATTAGTTAATGCATTAGTTAACATTAACTAATGCTGAACTGCACTTAAGCATTTATTTATCTTTGTTAATGTTAATTTAAATATTTACTAATGCATTAATAAAATCTTGTTGACATTAGTTAATGCACTGTGAACTAACATGAACAGCTGTATTTTTATTAACTAGCGTTAACAAAGATAATGCTGAACAGAGGTGTTGTTCATGGTTAGTTTATGTTAACTAATGCGTTAACTAATGTTAACTAATACAACCTTATTGTAAAGTGTTACCGTAATTTCTATTGAATATGTTTATAATTCTATTGATATTGGAGCAAAACTTTTTCCTGCCATTGTTGTTTTGAGGATTAACTCAAGTGTAACCCTTGAGTTTCTCACTCCCCGCTGAAAGCGTTAAATACATCCAACCTTACCTCTAATAATCTGGAAATCCACAATTTCCATGCATAGTGCTTTAATACAGCAACCATACAGTGATTATCTGATCTCTGAGTCTTGCTGTTAAACTAAAAAGAACTAAAGGTGAGATGGAAAATATGACATCCGTTTTTATGTAGATTTGGATTCAGCCCAGCCTGGAGAACAATTATTCAGTTGGATATATTCACGTAGTGCACAAATTATTAAAAAATATCACCTCATGCTGCTTAAGGGCGCGAGCAAGATGGAGGTGTATAATATGGAAACACCGACAGAAGCCATTTTGATCTTTAAATTCCCTTAAAAAAGAAGAGTGACCTTTACTTAGAAGTTATATAAAGGTGCAATTTAAGCAGACTCTCTGGAGTTCAGATTTATTAACATGAAATCTGAAGTGGAGCATACTTTATTGCCCCATGCTCTGCCGCAAGACTTACGGGGGCCTTTGCCATTTCAGACTCTTGATATTACCTTATTATTATTTCATTTTTTCTTTATACCAATCCCTAAACTCAAACGTGGCCATGAGTGTCGCCGACATCAGTTTAATAGGGAACAGTACATGCGATATATATTGAAATGCAATCATCGCAGTGACTCATATCTACAGGTTCTCACCCATGGTTTTCTTTGGCTGAGGTATCGCTTACAAATGCTCACTCACCTCAGCCTCTCACACCCTCCCACTTTCTCTCTCACACACACTCCTCACCCTTTATATTCGCACAACACCGTTATAGATCCAGTCAAAGGGCCCAGGTTTATTTTCCTTTGCACGGGGGATGTAAGCATTGAAAACACAAGCTGTGTTTGAAGGAGGAAGTTGGCGAGACAACAGAGGATGCTTTATGCTGCCGACACAATGGGGAGAGGATCACAATGGCATCCTGCCGAGCCAGTGGCACACAACGTGGGATTACAGCAAGTGGGACTTAAAGCACTGCAGATGGGGCGGGGGGGATCCACTGCAATCTGATGCATCACAAGAGGAGCTCAAGAGATGCTTGCTTCACTCCTAGTGGTGACCCAAATGTTTAAGCTGAATAAAGCTTTGAGGGAAGTGTGCCGTGTTGTATAAATATCGAATGTGGCTCTTGTTTTTTCCTCCCACCTCATGATTGAACCAAAGTGTGCACTGGAGATCAGTGAGACACATCCAAACAAACATCATATCTCATAGTCAGCAGTGGAGTGGTTGCCACGTTCAATTACGGAGCATCAAAACAGTAAGTCGTGCAGTTTCTTCCCCCTCCCCAATTTCCTCTTGATACCTGCTCAGACTCAAGTTGTTAACATGCTCTTCCTGGCACTTCCCGCTCATGACTTATCTCCATCCCCCTTGTTGACTTTCACGTCCACATTTTAGCCCTTTGCGTGCGTCACTGTCCTACATTATGTACCTCCAGGTGTCCTTACAGAGGGCTATCTGCAGCCATCTCAGCTGGGGTGCCGAGGGGCTCTGTCACGGGCCCTGCTGTCAAGCTTGGCCCCTGTGACAGAGAGCAGCGCGGCTGCTAATAAGGGTATTCATCACGACGGCCAGGAGCCGTGACAAGAGAGCCTGCGCCACTCGATTGTCCCTCAAATATGAACTTATCATTTAATTACTCTCCCGTGCCTCTTGATTGCCTTGTCAAGATGCAGGTTAGTTAAGAGAAGAGATCTCATAGCCCTCGCCGTGACAACTGCTCGTCTCATCAAAACTTCAGCTGCCCAGGAGATCCTCGAAAATGAGATTCAATTTCATCCACACTGATGCCAACAGCTTTTTTTCTTCCCTCTTGCTCAGGGTCGGAGTCATGAAGTGGGAGATCCATAAGTAGGAGAACATTTGATTGCTACATGGTTAGCAGAATAAACAGGGGAGAGAGGACATAGGGACAGGTGGGACTCCTTACTATCTTTTTTGGGATCTTAGTGAGATGAAAGAAATAGTTCACCCAATTATGTACATTGATTTCACTCAATCATCATTTTATATATATATATATATATATATATATATATATATATATATAATACACACATATCAGGCATAACATTATGACCACCTTCCTAATATTGTGTTGGTCCCCTGACCAGTTGAGGCATGGACTCCACTAGACCCCTGAAGGTGTGCTGTGGTATCTAACACCAAGGTGTTAGCAGCAGATCCTTTAAGTCCTGAACCTACGCTGTGTAACCATGCCTTGTTCCCGTAGTCCATCCTGGTGCCATGTGTTCCCCAGGTAAGTGACGCACACGCACCCGGCAATCCGCATAAAAGAAAACGTGATTCATCCAGGCCAGGCCTTCTTCCATTGCTCCATGGTCCAGTTCTGATGCTCACATGCCCACTGTTGGTGCTTTCGGCGATGGACAGGGGTCAGCATAGGCACCCTGACTGGTCTGCGGCCATGCAGCCCCATACGCAACAAACTACGATTCACTGTGTATACTGACACCTTTCTAGAACCAGCATTAACTTCTTGAGCAATCTGAGCTACAATAACTTGTCTTGACCACTTTTGATAGATACTTACCACTGCAGACCAGTGAACCAGTCATCTAGCATCACAATTTGGCCCTTGTCAAACTAGCTCCAATCCCTACGCTTATTTTTCCTGCAACAGGTGCCGTGATGAAGAGATAATCAGTGTTATTCACTTCACCTGTCAATGGTCATAACACCTGATCGGTGTATATATAGTAGCAATCCATACAATTCACACACTATATTTAAAGTGTTTGGAAGAGATTTATGTGATTAATAGACCAAAAGTTATTATCTAATGATATTGCCTATATGAATCATTAAGTCTAGATTGAGTTTAGACTGTTTTTGAACTTGATCAACTTGAAAAGATTTGACTCAAAATAATGATTCATTCACAAATTGTACATCACTTATTAACTCTTAAGGAAAGCTTTTTGATAGCCTGACGTGGTCATACTCAATTCTAGTCAGAATATGAGTCTGATACTGCTCCGTTGGGCTGTGATTATGGGACGTGATTCAACCGAACCAGGAAAGACCTCAATTGGATAGACCTACAACCAATCAGAGCAACGGAGCGACGCGTAACGTTAGTTGTAAAATGTCAACAGAACTCAACTGCACTGTGTTGCCAAGTCTGTGTTTTTTTCCACGGATTGTTTTCCATGTCCGCAGGTTGAAGCGACCCTAATTATTATATAGACCGAGGAATGCGGATTTTAGCAGGCAACCTTGCCAAAGTAACATATTTTACCCCCAAACGCCATTAACCCCCTAATTGTGCGACATTGCAAAAAAACTTGCCAACCAAGTCTGGACGCACGCTGGAATACCTAAGTAACACTAGAAGAAAAAGATGAGTGTAAACGATCTTTGCCAGCATTGTAAAAAAAAGAATTTAAGGATACACAGAGTACTTACCAACACGATCATCATTTCTGAGAGAAATAGTGAAGGTGAATGCATATACGAACAAGTTCTCCATTTAGGATAAGAGCAAAAAAAAACAAGCGCCTTTGATGACATGGATGATTACGTTACTGTTGATCATCTGTCCATCATCATCTAAAGCCTGCCCTGACAATTTCATTGGTCCGAACAGTTTCTGTACGGGCATAATTACTCCTCTATGGAGCGAGTCCAGACTGAATTACCCAAACAAAAATGTTGTGGGCGGGGCTAAATTCGGCTGGCATCCAGGCTAGCTTTTTGAATGAAAAACTAAAGTTTCAGCCTCTTCCTAAAATAAATCTATGGCTTCAGAAGACCTGGAATATAGCACATTTATGACACTTTTATTGTGCTTGACAGCCCCAGTTTTCATTCACTTATTAAACTGAAAAGAGTGGCCAGGTTATTCTTTAAAAATGCATAGTCATACATGGAAGTCATGACATGAGGGTGAATAAACAATGAAAAAAAAAAAAAAACAAGCAATTAATTCACATGAATGTTTTATTGTTCTCATTGCAAAGCAATGTTATCAGTCTTGCATGTAACTATAAATAATTCAGATATTCTAGTTATATTTTTATCAAGTTATATTTGTTCAAAAATGTTTATTTTCATAGTATATCTTAGAGTTTGCATAATAAATGTTTATACACTGATGTTCAAATAAACTGAAAAGAATGTGTTTTGCACATAAGTGCACTAAATGCAGAAACAATAGCATTGTGAAATCATGAAAGTCAAGAGACACTTAGGCTTCTGACACACTCTTTTCTAACTGTGCCATTTTTGGCTGGCAAGTCGTGCAATTCCACAACTCCAATTCTGTTTAACGCTCATGTAATAAAATCACTCTCAGTATTAAGAGGGATCTTGGCATTTCTTTTTTATTTTTTTTATTTCAGTGCAACAGTTTACAGCCCTCCAGGGGAAACAGAGCCCAACCTATAAAAGTTCCAGCCTGGCATGAACTGAAGCCTCTCAAATGAAGACGTATGTCATGGAGTCAGAATGAGAGAGTGCTAGAGATCGAGAGATGAAGGAAAGCCGAAGTAAGAGAGGGACAACTTTTTAGTGTGTGCCGTAGATACCCTTTAAAACAAAAAGACTAATAAATTCCACCTTTCTGATGAAATACAAATGAAATTATGAGCATGAAATTTTAGCCATTTCTTTCCCAGATGATTGGAATGAGTAGGTGGTAGTTAAAGTTTAATATGTTTTTTAGTGTGTGTGTGTGTGTGTGTGTGTGTGTGTGTGTGTGTGTGTGTGTGTGTGTGTGTGTGTGTGTGTGTGTGTGTGTGTGTGTGTGTGTGTGGACTGGTAATCCCTACGGTATGGGGACAAAATGTCCCCACAAAGATGGCAATATCCAAATTTTTGTCCTTGTGGGGACATTTTTTTGGTCCCCATGAGGAAAACATCTTATAAATCACACTAAGTGATGTTTTTTGAAAAAGTAAAAATGCAGCATGTCTCCTGTGATGGGTAGGTTTAGGGGCAGGGGCAGTGTAGGGGGATAGAAAATACGGTTTGTACAGTATAAAATGCATTACGCCTATGGAATGTCCCCACAAAACATGGAAACACAACATGTGTGTGTGTGTGTGTGTGTGTGTGTGTGTGTGTGTGTGTGTGTGTGTGTGTGTGTGTGTGTGTGTGTGTGTGTGTGTGTGTGTGTGTGTGTGTGTGTGTGTGTGTGTGTGTGTGTGTGGACTGGTAATCCCTACGGTATGGGGACAAAATGTCCCCACAAAGATGGCAATATCAAAATCCTTGTCCTTATGGGGACATTTTTTAGTCCCCATGAGGAAAACAGGTTATAAATCACACTAAGTGATGTTTTTGAAAAAGTAAAAATGCAGAATGTCTCCTGTGATGGGTAGGTTTAGGGGCAGGGGCAGTGTAGGGGATAGAAAATACGGTTTGTACATTATAAAATGCATTACGCCTATGGAATGTCCCCATAAAACATGGAAACACAACATGTGTGTGTGTGTGTGTGTGTTTCACTATCACCGTCCATCGGAAAGGTTACTTTTAGCCGAGTATGGAATCTTACATAGGCCGACGGGGACAAATATCTTTCTTTAGACCAACATGTTCTCATGTTCTCATTTGAGTATCTATGTGTATTAATTCACATTTTTCATGTAATTACGATTCGCGGTAAAAAAGTTCTCAGGAAGAGCATGAGCAGTCAATCCAATCCTATCAATTGCAACACAAAGGGACTAAATATAAATGGTTACACTCCTGTGACAACTCTAGCATCCCTCCACCACTACAAACCCACGTTTATATTAATGAACATTTCAGTCTTCATTATTAATTAAGTAGCTCAGAGTTGTAAATATTGGATTGGATTAGTGTCTACTAAATGAATAAATGCAAACTTGTTTTCATATAAAAATGTACAGTGGCCACCCAAAAATTAGGCTTTTGGAAACTCGTCACATATTAGAAATGTCTGATACGAAGTTTGATACGGCATATTTATTGGCATTTGCAAACAAACAATGCTACACTTTTTATTAAATAATTTGAGCAGTGGTTTGTAGTGAACGTACAAACTTATGTTCATCTTCACACAGTTTATCACAGTATCTATGAACATGTTCCCCTAACTCTTCACAAGCAGAAAGTATCCAAATACTTAATCTTCTTGCTCGCATACCTACATTAGTTTGGAAAATTTCAAAATTGCTGATATTTCTTGCATATTATTCTTCATGGTTAAATTTTTTGCCACAAACAGCCAATTGACATTGCATTATGGTGAAATGATGCTCTTGATATAGGTACATTTACGCTTTTAACAGATGCTTTTATTCAGTGACTGAGTGCATTCAGGTTACATTTTTATCAGTGTTTCCTGGCAATCAAACCCATGTTGAGCTACTGGAACGCTTATACAATATAGACTAGTGATACCACAGCACTTGGCTACAGCACTTAAGTTTGTTCATGGTATGGTAGACAACACCATACATTGCATGAGTAGAATCAATGTAAACTATCTCTCCCAATGATGAGCTCACTATGTAGAATGTGTGTTCACCCCCTTTCATGAGATCAAGGATATAAATGCCCAGCATGCTTCGCTGATATTGCTGGAATAACATGATAATGGCTCAAATGTGCCCACCCTTCAGACGCCATATGAGATTTTTAAAGGCCTTGCGGCTCTGTGTAGGGCGTTTTGACGCACTTTCCTTTAAAAGTGCTTTCTTTAACGATGCTGAAACCCATCTTCTTGCAGCTCAAATTTTATCGCTTACTATAAATCCCAAGAATGGCAGAAAGGTGCTGCTTAAAGTGAGGTGCGTGGAACTTTTATATGAATTGTGGCAGTCAGAATGCTGACTTTGACAAGCATATCAGCACGTCTCCCTGGATCCTGCATCAGAGGCGCAGTTGAAAAACATCCCGAGATCTACCTGGCCCGTCTCCTCCGTCGGGACGGAGATAGCTACGACGATGGGCTGAAATCACACCGCACTTCCCCCATCTGTGCCGAATCCTGCAGTGACAAGCATGAAAACCTGCGTAATCAAAGCGTAATTGATTATACTAATTGCCAGGGCATAATTGGATCCGACTCAATTAAAAAGCCTGAGTAATTGAAATGAATTACAAATGACGCATTTATTACCATCGGAATAAAAAAAGCAAGCAAGCGAGAGAGAGAGAGAGAGAGAGAGAGAGAGAGAGAGAGAGAGAGAGAGAGAGAGAGAGAGAGAGAGAGAGAGAGAGAGAGAGTGTCTGCAGAGCTTGGGGTCTTGATGCACCTGCAATGCTAAATCATCAGCGCCTCACTAGATAGCGCCGGGCCGGGAATGCTTTGTGCTGTTTTTGCAATTCCTCAATGCGGATTTATATCTTTTGCTTCAGGAAAGGTTGTAATATTTCACGGCGCACGGCACAGAGTGCGACTCAGTACTGTGCGGGCGTTCAGAATGAGTGCTTGAGGGGGACGAGGGGGAGGGTTGAAATACAGTATCAGCATATATTGTAATTTTATTTTGATAAGGCCACGCTTAAAAGCCATGGAGGCTCCCATGCGCATGGAGGGCGAGCAGGTTTATTTATTTTACATATACACAAAGCCTGCGGACGCTTCCTCAGCCATCATTAGCGATCCCTCTACGACAGGGGATATCGGCAAATAAGAACAGGTGCGCCCTTCCCCCCTCACGATTCAACAGTAGACTTGATAACGTAAACCACTTTGCAGCCACTTCCTGAGATGCAGTATGTGTGTAGTTGGCGTCTCCGCGTGCCTGAGTGTGTATGTGCACATGAGTGCGCATTTTTTATTCTCCAGCCCTGTCAGAATTTCCTTTCAAACTCGTCTGATCGGGTCGAGTCTCATCACGCTGTCACCCGAGCTCGCTTTTCATTAGTCTGCCTCCCTCTCTTTCTCTCTAAGCCTCCCTCCCGTTCTCTATCTGTCCCTATTCGCCTAGCCAAGCAGAAGAACTCAAACACATGCGCAAATTAAATCGACATCCAAACTCACTCTCATATACAAAGCAATTTAAATGATATTCATTAGAGCGATGACAAGTCCTGATGAGGCTTCCAGGAGGAGAGCACTCCTTCAGCGCTTTCGCCGACTCCGTTTCATGCTCACCGATGCGTGATGCCCGTCGCCATACCATCACTTAAAATACAGAGAGAAGAGAAAAAGAGAAACGAAAGAAAACATATCCCACAACACTGAGAGCTCGTCTCGAAACAGCTCCCCCCTTTATGCCGTTCCTTCCCTTGCACACATGCACAAGTTCTCTAGACCACTTTCTGTGTGTCTGTCTGGCTGTTTGCCTTTTGCGCCCTGTCCAAACATCTGACCTTTCTGCTGACAGATTAAACTTCACTCTTTTTCCTCAGAAAACATGAAAAAAGGGACGATTTTTGATGTCACTTTCTGCCTATTTTTGCATCTTTTTTTTTCTCGTCGTTACTCTATTTATGTCTGTGGCAATTAACGGCTGTCAGCTGCTCTTAATGTATTAAAAAGCCTAGCTTTTTCGCTCTCTTTTTTATTTTACCCTTCATCCGGACGAGAGCCAATTAATTTGGGCTTTTCTCTCGGCCCTAATTAACCCCTTCAGGACTGAGATGATGGCTAATGCCACTGATTGAGGCCAAGCCTGAAATTACCCAGAATTACCCGACTGCTGTGAGCGAGAAGGGAGATTACCACATGCCCATTGTTCAAAGGGCCGCCATTCATTAGCTCACTTACCCATAATTCATTAGAACCAAAGGAACAAAATGGAGTCTATAACGCAGCGTTACCTACATTTCTCTTACTCACTCCTGCCCTTCTTTCCTTTCCTCTCTCTTTGTCTAACTCAAAGCTTTGGCAGACACGAGAGCCTGATGTCGTAATCAATATATGTGAGCTGACGTGAGTCTGGACATGCGTGTTAATTAAGCAGCTTGTGGGTGGAAATAATTTGAGTGTGATAATGAGTTTTGAGAGGGGACTTGAACAAGATAACTGTCTTTGGAGACCAGCCACTAACACGCAGCACTGTCTAACAGACCCCGCCTACTTTCCTTAACCCATGCTGACAGACAGGTAGCAATCAAAAGTCCACAAACAAGATTCATGTTAACACTTTTTAGTTAGCAAGAGTTAGCACATACGCAGTGGAAGTATCATCTTTAAAATCCACAAATCAGGCTAAAAAAAAAAATACATTAATATACAAATGACATACAACTTTTTAATACAGTGGGTATACGGAAAGTATTCAGACCCCCTTAAATGTTTCACTCTTTGTTATATTGCAGCCATTTGCTAAAATCATTCAAGTTATTTTTTTTTCCATTAATGTACACATAGCACCCCATATTGACAGAAAAGCACAGAATTGTTGACATTTTTGCAGATTTATTAAAAAAGAAAAACTGAAATGGACGACTGGTTGCAATCGAGGGAAAGAACAGGGATATCCTGGACGAAAACCTTCTCCAGAGTGCTCAAGACCTCAGACTGGGCCAAAGGTTCACCTTCCAACAAGACAATGACCCTAAGCACACAGCTAAAATAACGAAGGATTGGCTTCACAACAATTCCGTGACTGTTCTTGAATGGCCCAGCCAGAGCCCTGACTTAAACCCAATTGAGCATTTCTGGAAAGACCTGAAAATGGCTGTCCACCAATGTTTCCCATCCAACCTGACAGAACTGGAGAGGATCTGCAAGGAGGAATGGCAGAGGATCCCCAAATCCAGGTGTGACAAACTTGTTGCATCTTTCCTAAAAAGACTCATGGCTGTATTAGATCAAAAGGGTGCTTCTACTTAACACTGAGCAAAGGGTCTGAATACTTAGGACCATGTGATATTTCAGTTTTTCTCTTTTTTTTATAAATCTGCAAAAATGTCAACAATTCTGTGTTTTTCTGTCAATAAGGGTATGTAAATTAATGAGAAAAAAATTAACTTAAATGATTTTAGCAAATGGCTGCAATATCAAAAAGAGTGAAACATTTAAGGGGGTCTGAATACTTTACATACCCACAGTATATATTGCCTATAACTTAAAGTATTTACATATATGCACATGTAGTTTTTTTCTACTGTTAAAAAAAAAAACACCCTCAGGCTGATCACTGCGCCTGCCATTTCACAAAATAAGACACTCACTATAGTTTAGTCATGGTGACCTCTTAATTCTGTTATTCTATAAGAGGTGGGGGTAAAATTTAATTTGTGTGTGTATGTGTGTTTATGGAGCAGTGAGGGGTGTTCAGGTTAACTGGTGCTAAGCACTTTCCCTTATCACCCCGCTTTAGAAGATTCACCTCTGACCTTTCTGAGAGGTCTTCTTTAGTCTGAGCCCCAGGGCAACAAACCCTCCGACATCAGCAAGCCAAACAGAGACAATCAGCTCACATCACTCCCCTGCATGCCCTCAAGCGACACTCACAGAGCTGTCCTTTCCTTTCCTTTCCTTTCCTTTCCTTTCCTTTCCTTTCCTTTCCTTTCCTTTCCTTTCCTTTCCTTTCCTTTCCTTTCCTTTCCTTTCCTTTCCTTTCCTTTCCTTTCCTTTTCCTTTCCTTTCCTTTCCTTTCCTTTCCTTTTCCTTTCCTTTCCTTTCCTTTCCTTTCCTTTCCTTTCCTTTCCTTTCCTTTCCTTTCCCAAACTACACCAAACCAAAGAATAAATTAATAAACAATATGAAACGTCAGATGTCAAATAACTGTCAAGAGCTATGTATTGGTGTTGACAGGCCAAAAGATAACTAAAGAGGTGGTTAACAAAATTGTCATTCTTA
Organism: Gobiocypris rarus; assembly: GCA_023029165.1. NCBI lineage: Eukaryota > Metazoa > Chordata > Actinopteri > Cypriniformes > Gobionidae > Gobiocypris > Gobiocypris rarus. The sequence continues at coordinate 25,493,208 of CM040912.1, read as the reverse complement.
GCTAAATATGTCTAGCCTGAACAAATAGTAAGCTAACCCATCTAGGATGTGTCAGTGTTGTTAATTCATGACTATATTTTTCTTACTCAATATATATTAATACAACCATTGTCAACCATCCCCAACACAGTATTCAAAGGCAATACTAGGGAAGCAACAAACACAAAAACTTTTTGTGTGAATTACTTTCTGCTACATTTTACTTGGAAATGCTGAGAAACAGCGGTTGTAGATATATTCAACCCAACGATCGGGTCAAAGGTCAGAGGTGAGTGTCAGGACAAGAGGGCCATGTCAGGGCCATGTTTATTTAACTCTTCAACCAATGATGATGTCACCACATTAGTGACAATGATAAAGACACACATACAGATCCAAACTGGCCATTTGACTAAATGATATAGATAGATAGATAGATAGATAGATAGATAGATAGATAGATAGATAGATAGATAGATAGATAGATAGATAGATAGATAGATAGATAGATAGATAGATAGATAGATAGATAGATAGATAGATAGATAGATAGATAGATAGATAGATAGATAGATAGATAGATAGATAGATAGATAGATAGATAGATAGATAGATAGATAGATAGTCCTTCAACCAATCAGGCCACAAGAGGCGTGATCAACGGGCATCGGTCATTGTGTTAAACCCACCAGGTGGATAAACCAGTCTGTGATTGGTTCCCGCAAAAGTGTAACAGAAGCAGGAGAAAAGTATGTACAGGTTTCCAGACTGAGCTGCAGGGCGAAATCAAATCGCCGGCAGATCAGGGTGGGTTTACCCAGTCTTTCTTTTTTTCTTTGCCTGGCCTAAAAATTTTAATTTCATAAGTGTTATGTGAAGTATGTGACCCTTTCAGATACTAATAACACTAATAACAGCTTTGTGGCATCTAAATACCATGAACACACGGTACTGAGCATGGCAACATTTAAAATGCATAATTTCAATTTGTCTCTAGGGTATAGGTGCAGTGCAAACAGAAGTAATGCTGTTTTGAAGGCAAATTAAAATGAATTAGTACATAAATGAAAACATGGTGCAGGCATCAGCAACTCCCACCCATCTCAGACAGATTTTATTGTTTTACATGTGCTAAAAGATTCACCCTCAGTGTCTTTTATATGCATTTTATAGTGGATTTTTTCATTCATCTGTGTTGGTGGGCTGTTTGTGATGAATACTTTGGCGTATGTGTGCATCTGTATTGTAGCAACTAACTGCTTTTGCACTGTAGATAATTCTTCCCCCCGGTATGTTTGTCTCATAGACGTGCAGGCCCACGTGGGAATGTGAGCGGGTTAGGAGGGAGTGAGTGTGCGCTCACTGAGACCTTATTACCTCTTCCCGCGTGGAGTGTGTTGTGTCTCGAGTGATTGGTGATCACATTTGTAATGGCACACTGCTGCACAACGCCATTATGCCCTTTGTCATCTTACTGAGCCACTGACAGCCAACCGGCTCTTGGAGACAAGAGGCATAAATGACAAACACATACACACACAACCATGTATGTGAGATGATTCTGAGACTACAGGTGTGCGTTTAGTGCTTTTAAGTAGGCATTAAACTCTCTCTAACTCCTAGTTCCCTAATATGTATGGCATATTGATTTCTTGTTGTGCAAAGAACCGTTCAAGCCCCATTTAAGATTTCTATCCTGCACGTAGCCGGGAGCACACCAAGGCCCAGTAAATTAGGGAAATCGCACATTCATCACACACATTATTTTAAGATACTTTGGGAACGTGACAGATTGGAGATCTATGGTGGTGCATTACAAAATGCTATGACGCCTCCTGTTCTTTCTCTCCATTACTCCTTGGGGTAATGTTGGGGTCATTGGGACATGCCCATGATTTAAAAGAGGGATTTTTTTGGGTGCTAATATCCGCTTTTTCCACATGCATGTGTGTATATTGTTAGTGCATGAGCGTGTGATTGAGAGAATTTATAAGGTGCTCTAAATTAACATTTGTAATGGGAGTGCTTCCAAGTTGAGATTGCAGATGGTGAGTGAATTACAGTGCATGTAAATTACACAGGTTAAGAGAGACAGTTCGCCTCAAAGGCGTCCACAGACAAAGTGAAGCCTTGGGTCAGCGCAGCAGTGAATCAATCAGGCCCGATTGTCGAAGAGTTGCCTGCATCATTGTAATTTGCTATGGCGGGACGCGTGGTTGCCCGCTCATTGTAAAGGCCTACTGAAAACTGTCTGCGTGTGTTTGTTAGCGATAGCGTGAACACAGATACATTTCCGCTTCCACCATGCGTAATCCGCAATTTAGTTTATCTGAAAAGTCCAGCAATACATAAAGTCCCTCAGTAGCTCAATAGAATTACAACACAGCATTCATTTGTGCTGGAGAGGGCTGGTTCGAGAGCTTCACTGAGCTTTAGACACTCTGGTCTTTTGTAGTGGCGCAATGGAGATAAAGCCTCCAATGTGCGGTTCACTCCTGCACACGTAAAGCTCTCATTCTGAGCAGATTATGTATACAGACCAATTACGCTCCTCATATCCTGGGAAATATACTCATTGTTGAGGTATTTGGGCACAAAGCAATTATGTGGGCCATTTCTACACTAACATACCTTTGGCTGTGCACGTGTCTGTTTACAATTTGTTTACTCCCCGTCGTGAACTGGGTCAAATTCAAAGCGCGACGCAATCTCGAGACCGATACGGCACACACACTGTCCTGTAAATGGATATCATTTAAAGCTCGAGTAACTTTAAAAAGATGCCGTTAGCATCAGTGGAGTAGGGTATTGTTTATTTGCGTGTGTGGGAGTGTGTAGGCAATTCTTGATAGTTAAATGGGTGCATGTATTGTTGTTTTCAACCTTAATAACCCCAAGCTTGGTGGCTCACCAGGCTGGGAGAGAGGAGAGAAATTGGCTTTCAATTTCATGCACATTTTCCTGGCGACTAATGAGCACCTTAAATATGGCGCCAAACTTCAGGAAAGCTTGTGAAGGCTGACATTTTCACACACAGCAGCACCTTGTCACCACACATGATGTCCCCTCTACTTGGCTCCTGACGTCTTTGAGTGTGTGCGTGCGCATGCTGAATGCTCTCTGACAGATCTGACGAAGAACATATTCGGTAGGTAAACCTTTTTTGAGAAAGTGTCCCGCCATTATGAGATATTTCTTATACATGCCCCTACTTCCACTTCTCATCTGTTCAGAAAGGTTCTCTCACACACACACACAAACACCAAGCCAGGAATGAGCACATACAGTATGTCATTTGCATTTTCTTTCTGTGCAGTCTATGTTAAAGCAAAATTTTGTAGTCAAACTCTAAATGCGATTTCTGTTGTCATCCTGGATGAGGCCCAAACAAATTTGTCCTTGCAAAATGGGAACCTGAGCTAATTACAACAGTGAAAATGGTGAAAAAGAGACAGTTAATGCCAAAGCAATTATCTGCTACATTCCTTTGTAGATAGCGAATGGTGCATCGCTCTTCACACTGCCTGATGCTTCCCTAGTTAAACCATATTAGGAGACGTTGTGAGCCGATGTGTCACCAGGCAGGGAATTAGATGAGAGGAGTGATGGGATAGATCTGCCAAAAATATATGACACCACTAAAGTCTGCCGCATCAGAGATAAACACTTAATGTTTGTGAGACCAGCAGCAAAGGTCTATGCTTGTGCACACACAGAGAGACACACAAACACACAGACAGACATACAGACAGACACACATACATACACACACACAAGCTCAAGCCACCTGGCTGATTTTGATATGCTCATGCCTGTCAGAGGTCCGGTGGTCTACCCCTACTGCCACACAAATGTCTTTTCACACACACGTCGACTGCTATTTAACTGACAGCAGTTCTCTTTAATCTGCTCATTTCTTATCCCCCGGCGCCCGACAGACTTGTGAGCCACGACACATCAAGTTATTGCAAAAAACCAAAACAATTTCAATTTAATGCTGCAGTAGAAAAAAGGTTATATGAAGTCATATAATGAGTGCTTCATTGTCAACAACAACAAAAAAAGAAATACAGCACAGAATGCATAACAGTGCCTGTGCTGTTAACATGCCAATATTTTACACATAAGATTTCCATTCACTGGCAGCTGTCAGTTACTTCAGTAAATTAACTGCCAAAACGTAGCAGAACTGTCAATTGGAGGTAAGGTAACCATGGTTACCTTTCATATCCTCAAATATGATGAAGCTGCAGTGTGATTTTATGGAGGAATAATTAGACAAAACAACAAAATAAAAGATACCAATCAAAAAGGCATTCTACAATATGAAACAACAACCAAGAGTGTTTATAAATAAACGGTTACATTGTGGAATTCCTCCTTATATTATAAAGTAGCATCTTTTTATACAACCATTTAAGTGAAATGATGGAACAAGTACTGTCTTGTACAAGAAGTTTAACCCTTTGAGCACGAGGTGGAAATAAAACGTGATTTTTTTTCTTCTCATTTTCATATCTTCTGATTAAATAACATATTTATAAAACTATTGTGCAAAACAATTCATTAATGTCTTCATATATTGTGCACCAGTAGATAGTCATACTCATCTTAAATTAAAAAATATAAAATGATGCATAATTTAGACAGAAATTAGTTTATGTATTTTATGTACACATTTTTACACTGACCTGAATTCATAAAGGCCCCTGATTTGAGCAAACTAAAAAACTGCTATTTTGGATTCACTTATATTTCTGCACTGCAAAGTGTAAGAGGTGATATATCAGACAATGTGACTTTTAGTGGGTAGACAAAATACCCTTGAATTTTCCCACTCAAATGCATATCAACTTGGTGATTTCCAATCTCTAATTTCTCTCTTTATATATATATAACTTACTTTTTTTTAAAGGGTGTGGGGTGGATATTTATAGAAGTATTTAGGCGTACTCAGAGGGTTAAATTTTTTTCTGCTGACACCAGCATACTTAGGTCACATAAAAAAAGAAAAAAAGTGGGGAAAAGCAGGAGAGAGAGAGAGAGAGAGAGAGAGAGAGAGAGAGAGAGAGAGAGAGAGAGAGAGAGAGAGAGAAAGAAAAGCCCAGATTTAGTTATCAAATATTGAACTAAACCATTTCATTAATGCATGCAGCTTACTGCATCTCAAGGATGCCAAAGAAAGAAAAAAAAATCAATTTACACAACTTTCAAATACATACAACTTCATTTAAGTCTTTTTTATTTACCTTCATATTTTACCAGAGACCTCTTCAATCAGCACTGCACAGTTAGAAAATTATCAATTGTTATCATTTTCTCTGTTTTCTATTGTGAACTAAAAATGCAGAAAATCTGTGTCTCTAGGGCCAAAAGAGTGTTCCCCAGAGGAAAATTCCAAATAATGTGCCAAAACTAAAAAGCAGTTTTCTGGCATCTATGTGCAGTTAGTTCTTCTTTAATTACTTTCAGTTCTTTTAATATTTTTTTCCACTTAAGAAACGTTAGTCAGAAGGCTTGGAAAAAAAGGACAGGAGATAAAGAGATGAAAGACAGAGTTTTTGTCCTGGGCCATCGCTAAGGTTTCTCAAGTTCACTAACATACATAAGATGGTCCTCAGGGGATTTACCATGGGTCTTACTCAGATGGAGCTTGACAGCGTGCTTGCTGGCAAAAGTCCGGTTACACAGTTTACACTGATATGAGGTGCCATTTGTCTCCTCATCTGGGGAAGGGGAGGGGGAAAGTGAATGAGGACTGGGGTTGGAGATCGAATGGGCCAAAGAGTGCGCTTGGGCTGAAAGCAGTTTCTCAGAAAGCCCCTTAGTGTGGCGTGAGATCTGGCTAATAAGATGCTCTCCAGACAACTTAGCCAGGTCCCTGAGCCGGAAACCCAGATGTGACTCAAGATGGCTGACATAGGTAGAGGGGGAACGGATCTGTGATGCACAGTCACTGCAGAAGAATACAGGGTGGCCAGAGTCTAGATTTTTCAAAAACTTTGTGCCACCTGTCCGCCTCAGCTGGTATTTGACGTTGGCCAGCCAGTGACTGATGGTGGTCATTGAGAGGCCAGTAAAGCGAGAAATATGCATGCGCTCCTGTGGACTGAGGTCCGACATAATGTACTTGCCGTCACCTGTTTGCCGCAAACTGGAGGCAAACTGTGCCTGAAGGATAAGTAGATGCTGAGGATTCCAGTTGGACTGCCGGCCCTTTCGTTTCTGAGCAGGAGAGATCTCCTCTGATTCCTCTGGAGTCGATCCATCTATATCCGAGCGCTCTGAAAGACTTGTCGGTGTTGAGGATTTGGATGCATGGCTCTCTGTTAGGTTGCGCAGCATATCAGAGATGTCGGAAAGGGCATTTTCGCGTAGAGGTGAGTTGGACATGAAGGAAACCACAGCAGATGAGGCTTTGGCCATGGTGATGGTGGATGATGGTGAAATTGAGGTGGGAGTGGAGGTGGAGGAGGACAGGGCAGCAGATCCCAGGGAGTTGCACTTATCGCTCTTGCCTTTGGTCAGATCAATAGGCTGGTCATTGTTGATGTGGTAGAAATAGCGGTCTAGATGTTCATTGGTTTTTTTGGTCTGAGATGGAGTGGATGCAGCTACAGCTGCCTTCTCTGCAAGACTGTTGCTCATCTTGAAGAGCATGCTCATGGGGTCAAGAGATGGCAGGGCAGGTTTGGCAGCTTTGCCTAGGTGAACATTCATGACAGACTGAAGCGCACTTAAAGGGTTGACAAATGGCTGCTCTGGAGGATGGTCGGTTATAATAGCAGTGCTGCTGCATAAGGTAGACACAGGGGTTTTGACAACATGGTCTGTGCCATTCTCCAGAGACTCTTTTGTAAGAGCCTCACCATTTGAATCTTTGTGAGTATTTCCAGCCCCATTAGTCTCAGGGGTTTTGGCTCCTCTCCTTTCCTTGGGGGACTCCCCTCTGGCAGATTCCCCTGCATCGCTACTGCAAGGAGAAGGTGTGGTTCGCCTAAGTGGGGAGGACCTGGCTCCAGGATCCCTCATTTTCTCCTCTACTTTGGCCACTTTTTCTGTGACTTTTTTGACTAGCTCCTCCATGGCATGGAAGTTGTTTTTGGGCAAAGGGGATGTTTGGCAACTAGGTGGAGAAATAAGAGGTTGGCTTTTGGTAGGAGAGAGGAGTTCTTCTCCAGAAAACATATACTTCAGAGGAGAACTTTTCCCTGAGTTGCGCAGGGACAGTTTCATAATGTTTGGAAGCTGGTAGGCAGCGTGAATACTGGGATAGCCTCCCCAGCTGGGTGTGCCATTCTGTGCTTTGTTGATGGCAGATGTTACTGTATTCTCAAGAGACTTCAATATGTCAAACCCCCCCTTAGGGCTTTCTTCAAGATCTTCCTCTGTCAAATATGGATATTTGGATGAAACTTCAAACTTCTCATCGGTTTCGCTTTCTGTTGCCTTCTTGTCTTTGATATTATTTGTCTCCTTGGTACACTCCACTTCCTTCTCCTCCTTTTTAATCTCCATGGGTGTGATGGCAGGGGAGATACTAGGGGGAGGAGGTGCAGGTGGTGGTGGAGAAAATGCAGTTGCAGCCAGTGGCACTGACTGTACCTTGTCTTCATTGGTTGGTATGGTGTTAGGAGCTATTGTGGACATTGACTCCATGATAGGTTTGCCTTTCTTGATGGCAGAGTTAGTGACCTTGATGAAGTGCCCTGTGACCATCATATGGGCCGTCAGTTCCTGCAGTGTGTCATGTGAGCTTCCACACTCCATGCATTTCAGGATCTGTGATTTCCGCGACTCAAATTGCCACGCATAACTAGCACCATTCTGGTGTCCATACCGATTGTTGGGTGTGATGTAGGGATTAGGGGTCTTTTGCAGAAGATCATTGGGGTCAGATAAAGAAGGCTTGGGGGTGCCGCCATTGGAATCTGGTGAGCTGGGGAGTTCTAGCTCAATAGGGGCTCTTTTACGAGCTGAGGAGATAATCTTGGCTGCCACAGGAGTTACAGGTTCCTTAAGAGGCACTTTCTGGTAGTGTTTCGTCTTGATCATGTGAACACTAAGGTCCTGCAGTGACTCAAAGGAATGTCCACAGTACATGCACTTAAGAACTTTTTGGGCATCTTCTTTTCCTTCCATCTCCAGGAGGGAACGCTTGCGAGGCTTTGACCAGCGCTTGGTACCTTCACTGTCTGTCTCATGGTTGTCATCCCGGTAGTGACCTGTCTCATTCATATGCACGGTGAGCTCGACAAGAGTGTCATAGGCGGCACTGCAGTCTTTGCACCGGAACTTGCTTGCACCAGTGAAGATGGAGCCATAAAGTTTGGTGCTCTGCCGATAAAGCTGCACAGTACTGAAAAGGTTTGGCTCAGAGGCTGGATGCAGTAGTCTACTCTGGTTCTGTGAAACATTCTGCAAGGTCTTGGCCATGGCTGTCTGGTGCCAGTCATAACCACCACTACCACAGCTACTGCTGCTGCTACTACTGCTGCTGCTACTACTGTGGCTACGTGGGGGCTTTTCTGCTGGCTGCTGAGCCATATTCAAGTTCAGTGATGACCAGTAAGAGTTGGTCAGGAAGCTAGTGTAGATAGCTTTCATCTGCTCTAGGCTGTCTGGCCCTAATTGTGTCACCTCCTCACTGCTTGGTGTAGCCGTTGTCGTCATCATCATTGATGAAGTTGAAGAAAGAGAGGTGAGGGGCTCCTTGGCTGAGCTATCTTCTTCGTTCTTCACCGAGGCACTCTCAAAGTCTGACATGCGGTCACTGGATTCACTCAGGTGTGACTCACTGTCCATCTCATGGCTGGAGAAATCGGCGGGTGGAGAGTCATGAAAGCCTGGCCCTTCTTTAAGGAGTAAGTCCTTGTCCTGGCACACATACTTCATCGCAGGTTCCTCCTCCACAGCTGAATCCTCTCCCTCAACATCCTCATCTAGTAAGCCAGCCTCCTTTAACTCCTCTGGCACATATGCTGCAGGTAAACAAGAGATAAAAGAAACAAAAAGAAAAGACGTTATCACATTGTCCAATGATGAAGATTTGACACATTGCATTCCTACAGTGACTTGTATGGTGGATATACAGCTGATGAAATGTCAGGCATCAGTGTGTTTTCTCCAGTAGTGAAAAACAATCAGTCAGACTTTTTTATATTATAAAGTGTTGCAGTAATTCCTTCTCTGCTTTCCAATTGCATTACATTGCCACATGGAATGAAGTTATGTTTCTTTTTTCCTTTCTGAAAAGAGAGTGTGGCAAAAAAATAACGGAAAAAATGACTCTTCAAACCGAAGTTGCCACCTTATTCTTCTCAAGGGGCAACAGCTTGAAATTAAAACTAAATTTGAAATTAATGAAGCACATTCTGGAGGTGGCATTCGTTTCTAAAGTAATAAATTACTTGTATCAACCTCAGAGACAGCAGTTCCTGTCTGTCAATTAATATGTCTTACGCTTCTTCAGCAGCACCTAATGCATTCCCAAACAGACACACTCGCCATTTAAATTAAGAAAGCATTCTCACTCATTACAAAGCAAAGGGTTGCCTGCTTGTAAATAAAATGATTGTATGTTCAACGTTTCCTACATAAAAATCCCTGCACCAAACACATTTGTGTCAATTAAGAAAGATTAGAAAATTGAAAGTTATTATTTACAGTTTAGCCTGTAGAATGCAAATGCTCAAGAAAAATATGGACATGTTTTCGGCTAAAATATACTAAAATATACTCTTTTTTAATTTCCAGTGCAAGTGATGCAGAATGAAAGGCAGAAAAAGAAAAAGAGATACAGAGAAATGTAATACATTGAAATAATTCCATGCATTCCAAACTGTTTCAGTTAATCACGCTTTTGACCAGGTATGTAAACAAGGGAGAGAGAGGACACTCCATTGGACACACTGGTTTTCTGTGAACACATTCAATCATGTCTAAATACCACAAACGTCAAACTAGTCATGCAACAACTTCAAACACAGCATATAGATTTAATTCTAAATACAATATGTCCATTTGTATACAAGGAACATTCCAGGGTTTCCTCAACAAGAATTCTGCATAGAATTGGAATTTTATGAATCATCCTCTTAAAAAACAATCATTTTGGGTTAGTAAAGAGATTTCATTTAAGCTTAACAAAACAGCACTGCTACGATGCAGCTATGACAATTGTGTAACATCAACAAAAAAAAGTTAAAAGAATGCCATCAACTGTCGTCAGTCATTTTGTAGCTCTTGGCAGAATGATGCCAAGGGACTGGCAAAAACCCTTTTTTAGTTTGTAGTTGTAATGTGCGTACCTTATGACTTCAGGCATTCTGTGCTGTTGCTATAACCTCAACAGGACTGAATTGTTTTTTGTAATGTAGTCATATCATTTATAATGAATCATATTTTGTTTTTGTTGTATTATCACATTTTTAATGATCAGAATAAATGTAAACTGACACATCAAAAATATATGTAATAGGTTTTTAAACCTTACATATCAAATAGTTAGCTATTTATTTTTGCTGATTTGCACGCATGTATGCAAATGTTTTTATCTGAAATTAAGGAGACAATATTAATAAACTAATATTTTCAACATTACTTCATTCCAAGTAGGCAGAAGAACAAAGGAAAAGAGCATCCAATAGTGATTTTTACAGCATTATTATTAGGATCCATCTTCTCACACACATCACAGCCAGTCTGTGAAATCGAATCGCCCCCTACACAAATCACAACCAACTGTGATCGTGCAGCACACACAAACTCGCACACAAACTCACATGCGCACGCTTACACACAGCCATCTGTTCTGAATCAGCCAAAACGACAGCTGTTTAAGAGAACAATGCCTTCGTTCAGGAAGCAGGAGAAGCTGAGCTTTACATCAAGGCCAAATAGCAAGGTAAAAACCTGGTTCCTTCAAATACATACACTTTAAACCTCCTCACAATAATTACAACACACATGCGCATGCACACACACACACACAAACACACACGCACACACAAAGGTGGAGGTTGTAGCACAACATTTTTAGCTCCCACTAAACCACTATATGTAAAATGTAAGGTCAACCTTGAACATAATTACACAAAATGATTAGCCGGTAATTAAAGTAAAAAAGGCGGGTGAGTGTGCCAGTGGGTAAATAGAGAGAGAGAGAGAGAGAGAGAGAGAGAGAGAGAGAGAGAGAGAGAGAGAGAGAGAGAGAGAGAGAGAGAGAGAGCGTTTGCTCATCACTTCAAGTACAAGCAAACCTGTCTCACTCTAACCTTGACCTGAACTTGACTATATGTAGAGCACAGAGTGAGTATTGCCAGTGAGTAGGCGTACACCCTACAGCAAATCAGCAGGAGAAGTGTGTACATTTCTGTATATGTGTGTGTTTTATTAAAAATTCATTTTTCCGACACCAAACACAGAATTAGCACTGCTTGACAACACAACAATCGGCCGTAAGCCCCAAGGTAACATGAGCGGGATGAGAAAGACGAGAAGAAAGCAGAGGCAGGGGCTAACGAGAGAGAGACACGACAATCTGCGACTTACACACCGAGTGTTGGTGCATGTCCTGGCAGCATTCCAGGTTCCCAAGCCCCCAGTGCACCTAGAGTCTGTGTGATCTGGCTGGGAACAATATTGAGATTTCATCCCTGGACCTTCAGAAGCCAGTGCTCCGGTCCAGGCCTACCCACACCACACAGGTGCTGTTTTAATTAGAAAACAGGATGCTTGGAACCAAGAGTGGTAAGGTGGGGGTAAAATGAAAATGACCTCCCAATGATTTGGCATCAGATTGGAAAAAGAGCTTGATCTAATTTACACTCAGACGCCCAGGGAGATGACCAGCAGAGAATGCTGTTTTCTAAGGCAGTGGAGAGCGTAACCTTGCAAACTTGGAGGGCCATTTGGGTCTAGACTATTAAAGCACCATACTCTCTTAAAAAATATCAAAGTGAAAAACCTTAACACATATAAGAGAGATTAAACCTTCCTCAAGCCCTTTCATCAAAGGATCCAACTGAATGTTAACTAAAATATGAAATATGTTAAATATGACTCAATTTCACAACCATGTGTGATTATATTGTTTGAATTTCAAGAACTAAGTTGCACTTTTTAATTAAAATAAAATGTCTACTGTCAACCAGAAGTAAAAGTCAAATGTATTGAATCTGACAAAAGCTCTTTACTCTGTCCACTAGAATCAAATGTGGGGTTTTTTTTATATAACCCTATAATGTGAAAATAAGACACCACTAATGTAAGATTTTTTTTTACATTTTTTTAAAACAAGTCATTAAATTAGTAAATTGTAAAATATTACTGCATTTGTTGTCCTATTATATTTTACATTTAATTTTGAGTAGCCATTAATCCAGTCTTCAGTGTCACATAATCCATCAGAAATCAATATAATATCTGGTGCTTAAGTAACATTTCCTATTATTATCAATGTTAAATGTTAACAGTTGTGCAGTTTACTATTTGTGAAATCCTTTCTCAGAATTATTGGATAAAGTGTTTTTTTATTATTATTTTTTTTTTTTTACAAGTAACACAATGTAAATGCAAAATGTAAAGAGTCTTTTTACCAATTAGACCAATTAAATGCATCATTGTTGAATAAAAGCATTAATAAAGCAAATAATAATAATAACACAAATAAAACCCTTCAGCTGTCATGTGCTTTTGGTGTTTCGTCCTATACATGCATAATATAGAGCTATATATGCAAGCGAACTGCGAACCAAGTTAACACCCCTCGAGCTGCTGCCATTTGTTCTTGTTTGCATTCGGCCTCATTTATACAGACAGAAGTTGAAGTCGGCAGCCCGGTCCAATACTTCTGGGTGTGCGGATGAGCTGGAGAGAGTGAAAGAGTAAGTAGTTGGTAATTAAAGCTGCTATATATAGCCCCTAAAGCCCACATTTATAATGGGAGGTATCTCTCTCTAATATGCCACTATCTGCAATGTGATATCATTAGGAGGAAAATGGTTTGTAGCCTTAAGCAGACAGGCTGTCTGTGTGCGGCTGGAGAATATGAGATAGCACCAATCCACTTCTCTTCTCCTCTTTCCTCTCGTCCTCCGCCCTCACTCCTTTCCTCACCTCCCCTTCATCTCTCCTCGGCTATCATGACCCGCGTTAATGAAGTTAATTGAATCTGAGATCAATAATGCTTAATTATTGCAATTTGACATGCACAGACAAATTGGTGGGGAGGCCAGACGTGTATGCATGCATGTGTACGTTAGAGGAGATGTAAGTGTGTGTGTCCAGCACTGGGGTGGGCGAGAGGGCACGGCTGGACAGCGGAGGCAGAGAGAGAAGGATGGACGAAGCAGACAGGCGTGCCATCGATTCCAGAGAGACGCCCCATCGACCAGGCCTACTGACTGATGGAGGCCCTGCTCCAAGGCTAGCTGGAGAGAAAGAGAGAGCTCACTGAGACCACTTTCGCCAGGCTGGCCTGGCCTGCCCACAAACGGCACATTGAGATGGATTGGATGGACAGAGGAGCGTAACACAGAGAGAAAACGAGAAAGAAAATGGCAGACACAGATAAAAGTGGGTTCTAGTTCTACCTATGGAATCATTGGTGAGTTGTTTACAGAACGCATGGCTGTTACTAAGTGATGGTTACTATGGCTATAACAAGTTTTCTTTCCCTGCATTGTCTCAGCAACTAGAGGTATTTTAATTTATGAAAACATTAAAGGAATATTCTGGATTATTTACAACTTAAATGTTTATGGACAGCATCTGTGGCATCTGTGACTTTAATTGCACTGTTGATAGCTGCATATTTTAAATGTTTATTTGTGATGCTGCTCATTTGCCTGCTAGGCTTCTACTACCAGTGCATTGCTGTAAGCACATTTTGTGTTTACCGAAATGATTGTCTGCAGTAACTGACAGCATGCCACAGATGCAGTACATGGACATTAAACTACAAATAATATTCCTAAAACATTCCTTTAAAGTAAGTGCAGACAATTTTACTTCCATATTTACAAGTGAAACAGGACATTCAATTGAGAAAAAACTAGAGTAAGACTAGATATTATCTACAAAATCTGATTGGATTTTGAAAGCATAATATTGCATACTGTAATGCAGACAGACTGAATGACAGTTTGTTAAATATGAATGACATCAGCACAAAAAACAAAAAAATTAAGCTAAGTTATTAAAGATTGCCAAGACATTTTTTGAAATAACATGTACCATGAATCATTCCCAGTTATTCCCAATAACATGCATTAAAAAATGTAATTTATGTTCATTCTGAATTATTATGCTCACTTTAAGAAAGAATCATAGCTACTGTGATAACAAAAACCTTGAAAATATTTGTTAACAATGAATCACAGGCACTTAAAACCTTTAAAAATACTCTCATCTTTTGTTATAATAATGTGAAAATATGAGGTGGTGGTGGAAGAGTGTGAGAGAGCGAGAGAGAGAAAGAGCAAGCTGGTGTGGATTAAAGAAAAGAAACAGGGCTGGAGGTGCATCGGCGCTGGCAGAACTGAGAGAGAGAGCTGGTAAACACAGACGCTAGCACGGCTAATCGCCCGCTCATGCCACTCAGCGGGAGAGCCCCTGACAGTGTGTGTATGTGTGTGTATGTTTACACACCCGCTCCCCACCCCCTGCTTGTGCACAGCAACCGGTAACCACGCTGGAGAACAGAACTTCCCCCTGCTGCCATAGCACCTCCACTGGAGTTAACACTCCTACACGGCATCAAGATTCGACAGCCTCGAACACACACGTGAGCGCTCAGTCATACAAATGATCCTGTGTGCTACACAATAACGTACAAACAAAAAGTTGATTTATATTCAGAAACAGGCTTGGTGCTGATGCAGGCATTTAGAAACCCCTTGCTAAGGAAACGTAGAGGGAGTCTTTAACCTCTGATGAGCGTGTTTTAGCACTGATTATTACAATAACTACTCAACAGAAATATCCTCATCTTCACTGATGTATACGGTTCTGTTGACAAAACCGTTCTGGAGACGCATCCTCTCAAAACACCTCCAATAAAAACCGTATATGTGCTTTTTGGATCTATTCCTTCGGAAATTTGAACTAAGAGGTTAAAACAGCACAGCATGGACATTCTCAGGAGGAGAAACACACTCCACCCCTTCCAAAATGCTATTAGTTACTAACGAACATGTCTCCTATGATTGTTGTGCCAGTGCTTCTTCTGAAGGTTTGGCCACAATTGCTCCTTTTAGGAGGACCACATCATCAGACAATCATTTCCATGTCCTCTACTTAAATATCCAATATATTTATAATTCAGTTATCACACACCCTGCATTTTAGATATTGCCAGCAAAAATCACATCAGTGACTACAATTTCTTCGCAAGATGTGCTGCAGCAAAATGCAGTGAATTACTTAAAAAGTAACACTTAGAAATGAATACTAATCAAGCTTCAGCTTCCTCATTTAGGCCTATAGATAAAAGTATGTTGACTGACAATGCATCATTTCTACCTTTACTGATTTGAAGCCTTAAATCATGTTATATTTATTATATTAGTGAACTAATAACTATTTATTCTACCTGGTGTAACCTAATGTATTATTTGTTATTCAGTCACATTAAATTACATTAAAAGGAATTGTATATTTTGTATATGTTGACTACATAAAGCAATTTTTTTAATGTTATCCTGATATAGTGTACTACACTCGTATGTGTAGTTAAAAGAATGAACAAATTAGTCCAAATATTTAATAAACGCAAAGGGAATGGAATAGACTACTCTTTAAAAGTTTGAGGTCAGTAATATTTTTCTTATGCCCACCAAGACTGCAATTTCTTTTTTTTTTTTTTACTACAAACAGTAAAATCTAATATTATGAAATATTATTATTTAAATTAACTACTGTCTATTTTATTATAATTCAGTGTCACATGATCCTTCAGAAATCATTCCAATATGCTGATTTAGCTCTCAAGAAACATTTCCTATTATTATAAAAGTTGAAAACAGTTGTGCTGCTAAATATGTTTGTGGAAACCATGATGTGTAACTAACTTTGACTCCATCAGGTCTATGGTCTATATTCCAAGATGTCACACTGGTTACTAAGACTGTTCTCTGAATGATAAATTCTGACAGAATTATTGCTCACCTGTGTAGAGAAGATTAGATAACAATGAGGAAAAATGTGTAAATTTGTCCATATCTTTATTTTCATATGTGTGTACACATATAAAGATTCTTTACTGAAAACATTCTTTACTTCTTTCATGGTTTAATTATTTATTTATTGGACTGGTTGAATATATTATAAAAATGGGCCCAGATATGAACTCTAGTTAGTCAATAATCAGTCTAGCTTGTGTGTGTGTGTGTGTGTGGCTCTGTTGTCTGAAGCAGCTCTCAAACAGACACCACAAACAATTATAAAGCAGGAGGAAGATGATCTCCAGCAAATGATCCACCCGCCTGCCTTTGTTATTCAGATGCGCTCCACTCGGAGAAGTCACATTCCTAAAGCACGGGGCAACCGGAGGTCAGACACATCTACACAAACACTTGGAACTCCCAAGAGGCCGAAAGAGAGCAGGAGGGAGGGAGGGGCGATTGTCTTTGAATGAGTTTATGTGTTTCTCACTGAGAATCTCTCCGTTTTCTCAGTGACTTGTGTTGTTCCTCTTCCTCTTTCAGTAATCCCTCCCATAACGTGTCTTTCCCTCCCTCCCTCCCTCTCTATCTCTCTCTCTGTCCCACTCAGAATCACAGGAGTGTGTCAGTCTCCCATTAGAGAGGGTTGCTGGGTAATGGAAGAGAACAGATCTGCCTTGCTGTGATCCCCAGGGCCTCACTCGGCTCGACTACCACACACACACAAACACACAAAACACATATTAACACCACAATATAAACATGGTTATGTGTGCACAAAAAAATACATATGTATAGAAAACAGAACATGTGACAAAAAAGATGGATATTGAATTTTCAGAATCGACTATTAACTAATCGGTCTGACAAGGAAAGTTCACTCAAAAATGACAATTCTGTCATAATTTAGGCCTACTTACTTTCTTCTGTGGAATGCAAAGAAAATATTTTGAGAAATGTGTTGTTTTTTTTTTTTCTTTACACTGGAAGTCAATGGTAACTAAAACGGTTTGATTACTAACATTATGCAGAAGAAAGAAAGTCATACAGGTTTGAAATAACATGAGGGTAAATAAATTATATCGTTTTCATTTTTGGATGAACTTTCCCTTTAAGAAACATGTTGTAAGACGGCATTTACATAATATATGTTCTTGCATTTTTAATAGTTAGACTAGTTTTAATTTGACATGCAATGATGGGACACTCAGCGCAAGACGTGGCACAACGGCCTACAGGCATCCATCTGAATGTATAACTGTAGCGGTTTTGCTTTAATGTGTCAAGTTCCTAGCATGCTAATTAAAGCACCGAAACATCTAAAAACATAAAAATAGAAATATCTAAAAGAAAAAAAAATCTCAACCTCACTTACGGACAAGCCAACAAGCGATAACCGTGACCCATCCCTCCCACAAACACACAAAGACAGAAAATAGACAAGATCTCTGATTTGAAACGAAAAAAGTCGCTGTGTCTCTCCCACATACACAAGCCCTGAACTTGGCAGATACGTTAGGCAGCAAAATAATAGGCATTTTCCAACCCATAATGCAGAGTGTTAGCCGGTGGCAGTCCACTGATTTAGGTACTACGTCGAGACGTCAATCTGAAGGCCTTGGAAGAGAGAGAGAGAGAAAGAGAGGGAGAAGGAGGGGGATGTAGATACACAGAGAGTGGGCCTGCAAAGCAAAGACGAGCGAGATAGAGAGAGCGAGATGCTCCTAATGGGAGACATGCAGTCATCTAGTCGCTGACTCTCTCCATTCAGCGTGTCACTGGATATCCATTACCTGCCACTCTCCTCTGATCTCTTTGGACAGCTCTGATCAAAAGATGTCATTTGACCTACTCGCCCGCTCGTGCCGGCCCGCCGGGGTACGTGGCCCACGAGCGTGGGCCAGGAGGGGGCTGCCTCGCCCGTAAATAAAACGACATCATCGCTTCAGCGTCCCGTCATGTTCTCGGGCCGATTATGATAATAGTGGATCTGTCAGCACGTAAACGGACAGGGCAGCCACGGCGCTAATGCGCAGGATATAGCCTCTCTGCCTCCGCCGCCTTAGTTCCTGCTTCGCTCTTTATTGGGTCGACTTTTCCCCCTCTCTCTCCTGCTCCACTCATTGGATGGCACCTGAGAAGCAAGCCCGCTTGTTGAGGATGTCAGGGTTAATCTGTTAGCATCGAGCTGGGCCGCAGAGGCAAACAGAAAGAGATTTGCCTTATTCTGATTTGGAGGGAGACAGGGCAGAGGGTGTAGATGAGCTGGGAGGGGACTGATTGTCTATGATATTGCCCGTGCCGCGTTCGAGAGGTCCACACTCGGGCTGCGGGCAAACATGGAAACAGACACATTATCTAAACAAAACCAGACATAGAAACAACACACAGGTGCACAAACACGTCAGAGAAGATGAAGAAAATTACACACAATGCCGCAAGAGGAGACGCAAAAACACTTGGGCTCAGTGGAGGCAGGACGGTAAAAGGCAGGCAAACGTGCAGGGTTTTAGAGGCGAAAAAAAACGGTGCACAATAAAGCGAGAAAACAACACTGCTCGGAGGCAATTTAGACTGCAAAACACAAACCATTAAGTTTGTGCATTATCTTTTAATTTAATCTGGAATGATTTATAATCCATCACGCAAGGCTTCAACCATATCCAATTATTCTCTGTGCCTTGATTGACAACAAAGGTGATTTATTAAGCTAATAAAAAGTGATGTGCACCCAGCCCCCTCCTTCCCCTTGACACCCCCACCCCTGTGAAAATAGCCAGTGAGAGAGACACTCTGCTTACAGCTGTGTAGCCGTTCACTGCCGCCCTTGGCCACGGGGCTGGGGTCACGTTTGTCGTTCTGGAGTTGTAGTTAGAAAGCAGATCTGAGATAAATAAGCATGATTTTTCGAATGACTTCATTTTATCTATATTTAAAGATAAACTGGTGTAGTACTCCTATCGATGGATGACAGAAAATTAACAGTAGCCTGATTCTTGTGAAGTTAACATACTATTTGTCTATCTCAAATTCCCAGAAAATTGACATAAATGCATTTTCAGAGGGAGAGAGAGACGCTCTCTGGGTTTTGGCAGAGAAAAATGACATCATGTTTTGGATTTGTTCATTTTTTGGTATGTATGTGTCATCTTGTTGCAGCTTGCTAAGGGCTAATGTGCTGCTTTGGATATTATTTCAGATTATTAATGAAAAGCAGAGGACAAGAATGATGGTTTTCTTCAGGACGCTCGTAAATAATATTAAAACTGTGCCAACAACAGGGCCGGCCACCTAATGAGCCTTTAACCCTGTGAGCTGCATATGCCTTGTGATAATTTTAGACCTATAGCTATGAGGCCACATTCACTCAGCTGTGTGCGGAAGTAGAGCAAAGAACCCATACAACACATTTTACCTCTTTTTACTCGGAAATAAAAGATGCAGCTTGAGGGTACGGAATAGTTTGTGTGCAGATTCCTTTAACTGTACAGTATATTGTCACGTGAATTGTCGATCTGTGTGTGTGTGCGTGCACGTGTTCTGAATGGCTCGTAAACCACAGGAGGACACATTAATGTCCACAATGTTCAGCCTGCCCTGGTAAACACACAACCCCCTCAACTAATGATGCAATAAGAAAACAAGCCATCACAGCCCCTCCGCAGAGAGACACACACATACACACACACACACACACACACTGTAGCCGACAACAGATTTAAGATCTTAATATCACATACTTAATAAGGGTGGGGAAATATGTTGGTGGTCTACCAGAGAAGTATTTACTTTCTTTTCTACAAAATTCTCAGAAATCGAGAATAGCCAAAGGACGACAACAAAAGAAACACAAAGAAAAGATACCGAAAGGTAAAGAGTCACTGAATAAACGACTTATAATGTTGTAAATGGCACATTTTCCTCAGCATGTGTGAAAGTGAGGCTTGAAACTGGTTTCTTTTGTCCAGATAAGCAGACACAGCTCTGGCAGTACATTTTCTCAGCTCATAAAACTGGGGCCCAGGGCAGAGGACCCTGTTCACTCGCTTTACAGGCTTCCACTGTTAACAAGAGAACGGCTCTCGTTATAACTGTCCCGGCACAGCCGCAGACCTTTGCTTTGTGACGTTTAAAAATGTTGCCCAGCTACACTAGGTCACTGTGATGCTATAGAGCCATTATTTCACTATCTTTATCTCCTGCTCTTCTCTCTTTTATATTTATGTCAGTTATAGAGAAAAATCTATATTGCACACATATAGAAGTTAAGAGGGGAGGAAACTCGCTTGTGTGCTACGTGCCTAAATGAAACACAATAGGATGTAAACAGGATGTGCAATTAAGACACCACCAATCCAGACAGTTGGGCTTCTGCATAACACACACACTTTCTGGATTTTTACATTTTCAAAAACCATCACTCATTATGATTTATAAGTCATTTTCCTAATGGAGACCAAAACATTTCCCAACAAGGACAAGTATTTCAGATATTGCCATCTTTGTGGGGACATTTTGTCACCATAACACAGGGTTTACCTGGACCAGGCACACACACACACACACACACAAACATGCAGATCAAAATACAGAACAAGCCATTTTTAAATAGTGATATATGCATCATCAAACTAAATAAGCAGGGCAATTATTATTATTATTATTATTATTTTAAATAAAGCGATTGCATTATGATTGCATTCAAATCATCTGATTATTACTCTGTAAACTGATTATTACTCTGTAACTGATTATTACTCTGTAACTGATTATTACTCTGTAACTGATTATTACTCTGTAAACTGATTATTACTCTGTAAACTGATTATTACTCTGTAACTGATTATTACTCTGTAAACTGATTATTACTCTGTAAACTGATTATTACTCTGTAACTGATTATTACTCTGTAAACTGATTATTACTCTGTAAACTGATTATTACTCTGTAAACTGATTATTACTCTGTAACTGATTATTACTCTGTAACTGATTATTACTCTGTAAACTGATTATTACTCTGTAACTGATTATTACTCTGTAAACTGATTGTTACTCTGTAACTGGTTATTACTCTGTAAACTGATTATTACTCTGTAACTGATTATTACTCTGTAACTGATTATTACTCTGTAAACTGATTATTACTCTGTAAACTGATTATTACTCTGTAACTGATTATTACTCTGTAACTGATTATTACTCTGTAAACTGATTATTACTCTGTAAACTGATTATTACTCTGTAAACTGATTATTACTCTGTAAATGATTATTACTCTGTAAACTGATTATTACTCTGTAAACTGATTATTACTCTGTAACTGATTATTACTCTGTAAACTGATTATTACTCTGTAACTGATTATTACTCTGTAAACTGATTATTACTCTGTAAACTGATTATTACTCTGTAAACTGATTATTACTCTGTAACTGATTATTACTCTGTAACTGATTATTACTCTGTAACTGATTATTACTCTGTAAACTGATTATTACTCTGTAAACTGATTATTACTCTGTAAACTGATTATTACTCTGTAACTGATTATTACTCTGTAAACTGATTATTACTCTGTAAACTGATTATTACTCTGTAACTGATTATTACTCTGTAAACTGATTATTACTCTGTAAACTGATTATTACTCTGTAACTGATTATTACTCTGTAACTGATTATTACTCTGTAAACTGATTATTACTCTGTAACTGATTATTACTCTGTAAACTGATTGTTACTCTGTAACTGGTTATTACTCTGTAAACTGATTATTACTCTGTAAACTGATTATTACTCTGTAACTGATTATTACTCTGTAAACTGATTATTACTCTGTAAACTGATTATTACTCTGTAAATGATTATTACTCTGTAAACTGATTATTACTCTGTAAACTGATTATTACTCTGTAAACTGATTATTACTCTGTAACTGATTATTACTCTGTAAACTGATTATTACTCTGTAAACTGATTATTACTCTGTAACTGATTATTACTCTGTAAACTGATTATTACTCTGTAAACTGATTATTACTCTGTAACTGATTATTACTCTGTAAACTGATTATTACTCTGTAACTGATTATTACTCTGTAAACTGATTATTACTCTGTAAACTGATTATTACTCTGTAACTGATTATTACGCTGTAACTGATTATTACTCTGTAAACTGATTATTACTCTGTAAACTGATTATTACTCTGTAAACTGATTATTACTCTGTAAACTGATTATTACTCTGTAACTGATTATTACTCTGTAACTGATTATTACTCTGTAACTGATTATTACTCTGTAAACTGATTATTACTCTGTAAACTGATTATTACTCTGTAACTGATTATTACTCTGTAACTGATTATTACTCTGTAACTGATTATTACTCTGTAAACTGATTATTACTCTGTAACTGATTATTACTCTGTAACTGATTATTACTCTGTAACTGATTATTACTCTGTAATCTGGTTATTACTCTGTAACTGATTATTACTCTGTAACTGATTATTACTCTGTAAACTGATTATTACTCTGTAATCTGATTGTTACTCTGTAACTGATTGTTACTCTGTAACTGATTATTACTCTGTAACTGATTATTACTCTGTAAACTGATTATTACTCTGTAACTGATTATTACTCTGTAACTGATTATTACTCTGTAACTGATTATTACTCTGTAACTGATTATTACTCTGTTACTGATTATTACTCTGTAAACTGATTATTACTCTGTAAACTGATTATTACTCTGTAATCTGATTATTACTCTGTAACTGGTTATTACTCTGTAAACTGATTATTACTCTGTAAACTGATTATTACTCTGTAACTGATTATTACTCTGTAATCTGGTTATTACTCTGTAACTGATTATTACTCTGTAAACTGATTATTACTCTGTAAACTGATTATTACTCTGTAACTGATTATTACTCTGTAACTGATTATTTCTGTAAACTGATTATTACTCTGTAACTGATTATTACTCTGTAATCTGATTGTTACTCTTCTGTCTTCATTAATAAATCATAATTATGGAATTTATCTGGATATCATTTTTAAAAGAAGGAAAAAATACTGTACAGCTGTATTTCATAATAAAACAAGCAAATTTCACTGAATAAATTAAAAAAATAATTTGTAATATTAATTTGTATTTTATATCCAATATAGGTATCCAAATATCCATGTATTTTATATCCCAAAAATAACACCACCAACATAATATAAATTATTATTATTATTATTATTTAAAACAGTTTAAAATGCAATAAACTCTGGGATCTGTTTTAGTGATGAGAAACCAAAGTGCTGCATTTCAATCAATTTTCAGAACTCTTCAATGAGGTTTGTTTCCCTCGGTGTCAGATTACATCCTGCATATTTTCTGCTTAATTTGATATTTCAAAACCTGAGCTCTTATTTGGAATAAAACTTTGATTATTCTGTTTGTCTTTCTATGATTTATTGCACGACTGAAATTAAAATGCAACTCTAGATCTTTTAAAATGGCATTTGTTCTAAAAGGGCATTCATTTACTTTGATATTGCATTACAGACAAGTTATTCCTAAAATCACAGTGAATGATGGATAGCTGGTGCTCTATAGCCATCAACACCTCTTAGTGGGGGCCGCTCTCTGATTGGTCGAGTGCCGCAGGGCCCTCTCCTCCCCTCCCCATTGAGTCCTAGGGGCTGCAGGGCCACTGATCTGGGCTGGGAACTGATAGAGTATCCATTTCAAAGGACTGGCCTGTTCCACGGCTCCAAAAGTGGGGGGGATGAAATATAGCAGGAAGAGGGACGCCACATTTAATTATCTCATTATCACACAACGACAAACGAACACAAATGAAACAGGCCAAAGAGTGATCCCAGAAACCGCCCGTCTGTCTGCGCATGTATGTGTTTGAGAAAGTGCATCAAATCTCAAAGAACTAAAGGCTCGTATTTGGATGTTTAGATGTACAAGCTCTTTTAAACTGCCATTTAAACACGTACACACACACACACACACATACACACACCCTCAGGGCTTATGCTAGGGAAGATCATTAACCTCTCCATACCCAATTAAAGTGAGAGTCTGTGCGAGTGAGTGTGTGTAAGAGTAAACGTTTGCCTCCATATGTGTATGTGAAACATTGCATCTTTTCCTCAGTGTGATTAATTTACAAAACATTCACATTAAGAACACACACACACACACACCACACACACACACACCACACACACCACACACACCACACACACCACACACACACACACACACACACACACACACACACACACACACACACACACACACACACACACACACACACACACAGCTAATCAGTGTGTCTGTTGTGAATGCAGTAAGGATGAGGAAGAGTTACCACCTAGCATTGTGTTTGCAGGATGGAACTCCACAGGGGAGCTCAGAGAACCGCGCCACGGCCATGAACCTCACAATAACACCACAATACAATCAATACGACACACACACTCTGCACACAACTCACGGCTACAAACAAAAAAAAACACGGTTCTTGCAATAACCTGCAGCTCAGACGCTGCTGCACACTATCAATGTCTACAAAGAACCATAGTGTCGCCTTATAAAAAACAATCATGAATTCAGTTAATACTGCACATGTATGGTTGTGGTCTACAGAAATAATCTGAGGCACGAACAGTACAGACACACAAAACACCTCCTTTACCTTCCGAGAGGATGAGAAACTCTAAATGTCACCGATGTTCTGAACCACCTGCTTTGGAAGCCAAACTTAGTCAAAAAACAAACAAAGAAAAAAAGAGAGAACCGAGACTGCTCCGCTCAAGGCCAGTTTTAAGGATTAAGAGGACTTTAGTCATTTTTGTTCATTTTAGTTTAACCATTTTATAATGTGTACGACTGCAAAGCGAGGACAGGAAGCTCAGGATCAGGATATGACGCATGCTGGAATTGAACTGGAGTTGCCTGCATATGAAAGTCTCAGCTTGATATCAGAGCATGTGTGCTAACTGCATAACCTCTGATGTTTGAATGAATTGCATTTATTTATTTATTATTATTATTATGTTTATTATATATTATTATATTTGTTTTGCCGTAATAATCCAATGGTCAAGATCACATAACATATCATTACCACGGTAACTAAAAAAAAAAAAAGTCACCACCCTTCACTCCAGTGGAATAAAAAACCTGCAAGACAAAGACAGACAGCATGAACACTCCCTTCTTCCTGAACAAATCTTTGTGTGAGTATGTGTGTGTATCAGGAAAGATAAAAAAAGACTCTAAAGTTTGCCAATTTTTGCTTGATACCATCTTCTCCCTAGTCTCATGTTTTTTTCCCACTACCACTTCTACACTCTCCTTTTTTTGCAGCACCTCCAAACAATAAATAAAGCGTGTGTGTGTGTGTGTGTGTGTGTGTGTGTGTGTGTGTGTGTGTGTGTGTGTGTGTGTGTGTGTGTGTGTGTGTGTGAGCGGGCTCTGTTGATAATCCTCCAGAGCTGAAGCTTATCTGCATTGTAGAGAGGTGCGAGGCAGACAGTCCCTATCGCAGGTATTAATGTAGCGCAGTTCCCTGTGTCACGATGGAGAGATAAGCAAACACACAGCAGTCCCAAACACTCCAAACACACACACACACACACAAACACAAAACATAGTCAGAGGTATAACAGATTGTTTTCCCCCTTAGCCTACAATAGAAACACAGCTAACAGAGGAATAGTGAAAAATTGAGAGCTTTAATATTGATTCCAAATGTGCGCACTATAAAACATAATACACACATAATTTAATGATGTTGAAAGAGTGATTTGGGATTGTGTGTGGACACAGTGGGACAGCTGTATGTGGGATCAGACCTTTTACACAACTGTTACACTCACGTGCAGCATGAATACAATTCAATTATACAGCCAAAAATTAATCTGAGTCATTCAAAGCCTTCGGTTTGCATCCCCTCTCTCTCTCTCTCTCTCTCTCTCTCACACACACACACTAAAATATCTCTTGCTCAGATGTGCATATGTGTACTTAACACGTTACGGTAAAGATACGCAGTCAAGATGGCCAGCGTCAAAACATTTGCGGTTTTACACGCACAGCTGGGAGCACAGAGATGCACTCTGGCACACAAACTTTTCCCCCACTGAATTCCAGGGTTGGGTGACTGGATCGAGCCAGAGGAATTCATAAACAGTGAGGGCCTTATCAGCCGGGAGAGGGACATCCTCTCAAGCGCACAGCAGGAGTGATGTGGACCGTGTCATCAAAAAGCGCCACAGACAGCCGCAGGAGAGGGGAGGAGTAAATTGCACTCATTAATTTCTTCATTTTGTTCTTAAATAAATGCATGTTTTATAAGAAATATGTTAAATAACAGTACAGAATAAAAGGAATATAAAAAGGAAATAATGAAAACGATCACAGACATAAGAAAAATGCATTTTGAAACTAAAATAAAGTAATAAATACATAATTTTCTACAAATTATTCTAGTTTAATGCTACTTATAATGATACAACTCATTTTCTTAATTTCTAAAAGCAAACATTTAGCTTAATAAAACAAGAAGAAGAAACTTGTATACAGATTTTTTTTTCATCTGTATCTCACAGATGTGATGGCAGGGACTTAGAGGCCATATCTAAAAGTATGCAAGTCAATAAGACTAAAAATACCACAGCAGCCCCCTGAAGTGATTTTTTTTCTTCTTTTTTCTTTTTTGGGAGGGGGGTTATATTAGCAATTGTACATGGTTAACCACGCTGGGGCCATTTTAACCATTTGGTTTCAGAGGCATTTATTTTTAACATTAACGGTCCCCTGTCAAATTAGGTCTCTGTATTGGAGCGGACAAAATTTGCATCAGCAATCAGTCGTGAGAGTTAGAGTAATGTTTGACTTCAGTGCGTAACTAGCAGCTATAGGGACTGACCCAGGACCAGGTCAATATATAACCTCACAGAGACTCAATAAATCACTTAAACCCATGTTTGACACAAGTGCAACTGCGAAGAGAGATTACGCTGATAAGCCATTTAGCCACACATTTACTGAGAGCCAGTGACTGAACTTGCGATTGATTATGTACCAAGAGCAGAGCAGGGATGCTAGGAAAACATTTTAAACATTCTGAAGTGCCCTAACATAAACTAGTATTCAAATCACACTAAGTGTTTCTTTTGTGAGAAACTAAAAAGAACAAAAAACATATGGAGGTGCTATGAATAAAAATGTATAGCGTGGAGTGAGTAATTTGATATCAGAATAGAATATGCCAAAATAGTTATTTAAAAAAATATATATATATTTTTTTTTTAATGGGAAAATGCCTACTTTTGGAAAAGTCAGTGTATTCAATACTTCACAAGAGAAAGGTGTTTCATCTTATTTGACTATTTTCTCTTTTTATTTTAATCTAACCATAAGATTATTCATAACCAATACTAGCATCAGTGCTAAAAAACTGTGCATTTGTAACACATGAGTTGAAAACAAAAATCCTCAATTGCATACATTGCTCTGCAAATGAACAACTAAACCCAGTTTTGTGTCACATGTTCACAGTTCTTCTTCGTTTACATTTTGTGGGTGTCCAGCTCTGCATTTTCTCATTATTTTTGTTTTACTCTGATGTAAATAACGTGGAATGCCCACCAAATGTCACATACACGCCACAGTTTAAACGGTACAGCCAAATATTTAGCCGTTGACACGTTTTCATAATATCAAAGGAAAGGCTCATCATATTAGTCTGCAGAGTAATAGTTTCATGTCAAACATATCAAACACTAATCAGATTTAGCCTGAACAACACCTTTTTTAGCAACCATCCTGTGAAGAAGAAAAAAACAACAACTCTAACGCTCTCACAGACACTGAGTTAAGAGCCTTGACATTTCCATCTCTATAATTTTATCAGAAAAGTATGTTGAGGAGGTGTGAGAGCAGTCGTGAGGCATATTTGTGGTGCGGGCCGGCGCAGTAAAGCTATTTTTTCTACATTTACACAAAGGGCAAACCATGTCAGTGTGACGTCTATGAGTGCATTTTACAGTGTTTTGACTGGACTCTTAGTCTGCACCTGTGTGAGAAGATTAGAGTGACTCTTTTATCTGATAATGACTAACCAAACACTACTTACAACATACAGCATGGCGCTCCCTCATGTTTAAACTAGCATGCGGGAAAAGCACCATTTTAATGTTTTAAACGCCTCTATTCCCATTCTGAGCCAAAACATCGAAAGGACACGCAGGATGATTGCTGTGTGAATTCTGAAATTTAAAACAAACTTTGATATGAACATAACATTCGGGAGAACGCTTTGCTTTGGGAGGTGAGCACATTGTTCTGAGTCTTATCTATGTACGTGGAGTGAAATGATGGAGAAAGCGAGAGAGAGAGACAGACAGAGACAAAAAGACAGGCCCATGGGAGAGCTGGTGCTAGAGGCAACATGACCTCACATTACCTCAGAGACATGTAGGTGCAGGAGACACTGCTGTCTAACCAAGTGAACAGAGACACGGGCACAAACACTCCACACACCATGTTCCTGCAAATTATTACATGGCTCTCCAGAATACTTGATTCTGATCTGTCAATGCAGGCATTCTGCGGTCAGATATTTTGGGATAATGACAGCTAAACTGTATAATTGACTGTCTGACTCTATATTATCCTGCTTACACAGATATCCGCTATTAAACTATTAGAACTATTACGCTATTAAAATTAATGTCGTGATAAATAGATAAAAGAGGGATAAAGAAGGAGAATAAAATAGTTAGAAATCTAGTGTAAAACACATAATACACATAATAATTTAATGTTTAATTTAAAAATGTCATATGGTGTAACCACCAAGTCAATGCAAAACAGAACATTCTGGAGAACATTCGGGACCCGCTGATAGACACCGCTTTCTAATGCTCTTATTAGTTTTTGTTTGAGAGCATGAACGCAATGGCCTATCAGAGGTGCTAGTCAGAATCCGCTTAACACTGCTAAAATGCATGAGACGCACGCTTGTGAATCCTTTCATTATAAACAAAGTGTAAACACAATGTAAATAAGATATTCATTATACAATTAAGAAAACTCTTTTTTATTATAACAGGAGTTTTTTTCACAAGGGTGCAGAATTCACCAAGCTTGCACTTTAGAGATTGACAGTATTAATGATTATAAAGGGAGGGCTATTCTCTTATTTTTATTACCCATTCACAATCTGAATACAAGTTTAGCTTTTTATACAGCTTAGTTCACTGCAAAGTTTCTGGATTGGCAACCATATTTAAATGTATGATTGAATACGAAACTGCAATGATTGTCAGTGATAACCAAGACAAAATGGGACAAAATTTTTTCTAATTCAACAGTTTTTGCTCCGGTACCAAATTTGGACGGACACACACACACACACACACACACACACACACACACACACACACACACACACACACACACACACACACACACACACACACACACACACACGTTGGGTTTTCATGTTTTATGGGGACATTCCATAGGCGTAATGCATTTTATACTGTACAAACCGTATTTTCTATCCCCCTACACTGCCCCTGCCCCTAAACCTACCCATCACAGGAGACATGCTGCATTTTTACACTTTCAAAAAACATCACTTAGTGTGATTTATAAGATGTTTTCCTCATGGGGACCAAAAAATGTCCCCACAAGGACAAGGATTTCGGATATTGCCATCTTTGTGGGGACATTTTGTCCCCATACCATAGGGATTACCAGTCCACACACACACACACACACACACACACACACACACACACACACACACACAGATAAAATGTAGTCTAAAAACTAAATTAAATTAAATTGAATGTTAATTTATGGTGTAACTATCAAGTAAAAAACATAACGAAAACATAATCTTTACAATTTCAATGTTAGCATCCCATGGCATGTAAGCATCCACATCATAGTCATTCATTTAGAAAATAAATAATAATTTTATAATTATGATATCTGGACAGCTGTATCAGCCTACACCACAGATGTAATTGTATGTAAATATTTATGTTACGACATGGTTAGGGACAGGTTTGCAGGCATAGGCAGGTTAAAGGGTGGGTTAAGGTGTAAGGGGAGGGCCAACGGTGTAATTATATATGTGATTACAGAAAATAATTACAGCTATTATTCGATGAAAATATAAATAAAATGTAAAAAAGTATGTAAAGTGCATTGTATCAAGTAATCCATTTAAATGTTAGTAGTACAGCGTTGTTAAAGACTTCTAATATAAAGTGGGACTATTTAAAAAATAAAAAATAGAGCATCATGTCACTGACCCAAAACGTACATGCGGTCACTCATTATTCTTAACCGTAGAGCTGTCTGTCTCTCACTGTATCAGAATAACATTAGCGACTATAAGTGTGTGTGCACACGCATTTCAACAGAGACATCTTAAGCTAGAGTTAAAGAAGGCACACCGTGTAGGCCTGAGGCTTTGTGGGAAAGTCGCAGCACGTACACACACACACACTCACTCTGAGGCACACAGGAGAGCGAGCGACATGGATTTGAAGAGGAACACTTTTAAGTACGCGTTTGTAGCATTTGCTCGTATCAGAGCGAGGTACTCAACCCTTTCATGTGGTTCCTCTCTCTCTCTCTCTCTCTCTCTCTCTCTCTCTCTCTCTCCCTTTCCCCTTACTCACTCTCATCTCCTCCGCCAGCCCTTTTATTATTTCTCTCCCCTCTCTCTTTCTCCTCCGATCTCTTTTTAATTAATTACAACCTGGTCTAGTGACGGAGAGAGTAAGCTTTATCTTCCTCTGCTCCACTCTCTTTCCGTGTCGAGAGTGAGACTGAGTTAAAGAGAGAGAGAGAGGACATGCCACACGCCAGTGCTTTCCTCCTGCTCCACTCTCTTCCTTACCCTCGTTTTCCCCTCTTCACTCTCTTCTCAGGCAACCCTGAGCAAGTGCTAGCAAGGGTCATATCTTTTTAATTATCTTTCTTGCCTTTGATTAATTATTCCGTCTGACAATAGCGTGTTTCTAATGCTTTTCACCTGCCCGTCTTGATTGACAGTGCCTCTGTCTGAGTCAAAGCAAACAGCTGCTGCCATGATTGCCTAGCAACCAGGAGGTGATGGATGAGACCCAGAGATGGATGGCCACAATAAATCATGTCTCCTGCTATAAAACTGGAAAAAAGAGAGAGAGGGAGAGCGAGGGAGGGAGAGAGGGGTACTAGGAAGGGGAAGAAATAGAGCATACAAAAACAAAACAACCTATTCTCTCCATCCTGTTCTTGCTTTCCCTCACGCCCCTATGTTTTTCGCATGCGCTCTCTCTCTATCTTTCGCTGGAATGGGTTTGAAACTCTCTTAACAGTTTGACCCAAGCTTTCAACCTCCCTAAGAAGGATGCAGCTCAAAAGTATGGTTTGCAGGGGCAGATGAAGCCCAAAGGGCTTTATAGAAGCAGACTGCTGAAACCCAAACGCTCAAGGAGTTCGTCATAGGGTGGGGCCTGTCATGAGTTGGGACACGTTCTAGGTGCTGGAAAATTCAAGAACAATGAATCCAAGTACACCCACCACGTCCAACGAGCCTGCAAAGCAAAATAATTCATCAAACCCATTTCAATGCGGCCGAGAGCATGATGCATCTCACGTCGACGGTCGCATAGCCCCCTACCGCAACAATGGACAAATATATCAAGCATTGTTGAGCGCTCAACTGCCACTGCCAGAGACGACAGGAATCTGACCAGCCCGTGAACTGCAGGCACACAGCGAGAGTGCACAGTTAACCGAATTATAAGATGCTTATAGATACTGTGAAAATATGATTTGGACAGATCTCATCTTACAGTCACAAAAGGGACGGAGGAAAACATGACAGAAATGTTTTCATTAACGTGGGCCAGGCTCGGAGGCTCACGTGCGATTGGAGCACTCAGATATGTGTTTCTTTTTCTGCTTTCGTTAAAGGTCGGCTTCATTTCCTGCTAATGAAGCCCAGCTGTTCCCGCTCTTTTCGCGTCCATGACGACAATGGTCACCTCGTTCCTGAGGGGCTGTCGACAAAACTTTACGACCTCGATGAAAAACGTGTCAGCGCGGGGGGAGGAAAACAAAAACGGAAAAAAGTCAGGGTTACCCAGGTTACAGGGCCACGGTGATGACAAATAAAAACACTTTGAGTTTTGTTTTTAAAGCGCCCTTTTTGTCAAAAAAAAAAACAGGTAGTGAGTGGGTAAATGAGTGAGCAAAGGAGTGCAGCTCCTCTGGTATCTGGTAACGAACAGAGCAAGAGCTCGGCCCATCCATCAGAGGAAGCCCACGTCCTGCTCCGAGCTCTCTCTTGTTCCCTCTCTCTCTCTCTGAGCCCTGCTCAGGTTACAGCTTTACACGGCCAGTCTAAATAATATTCAAAATGATGAATGACATGGCCAGCCTCGTATCCATCATCAATTTCTTTTTTTAAGGAGCATCCATCTTCAGTAATGCTCCTTTGAATCATGGGAAAGCGAAAGAGCTCCGATTCACTCATGCAGGCCCCTGGAGAGGCAGAAGGAGGGACAGGAGGAGGGAAAGAGGGAGGGTAGGGCAGAACGGATTTGGGTTCTGACTGATACCTGACAGCCAGACGTGTGCATGGACACAGCCCTCAAGAGTCGGACACATGTAGGCTCACTTATAAAACGTAAGACTTCCTGTGACCTCAATAAATACAAACATAAAAACTGAGGGATTCTGAGGAAAAATTGGAGTGGCATTGTTAGTGGCCGTGTCTCCCCCTCATCCGCCATCCCCTCCCCTGGCTGTGTAGACCCCTCGGTGGCGTGGAGGCAGTGGCAATTCTCAGAGGGGGGGACAGACCCTAACACTGGGCTCCTTGGCAAGGGCCCGTTTGATAAATGACACATGTCATTCTGTCAGGAGAGAAGGGTGGGTCCATGATGTATGACCGTGCTGAGGAGCTGGGGAAATCGACTGTTTGGCATGGAGTGCCTCTCTCTCACTCTCTTTCACTCTTTCAGTCCCACTATCCGGGTTCAGGACGGCATCAGAAAGGTCGAATCGTTGTATCTGTGTGTGTGAGAGAGCCAGAGAACTGGCCGGCTGTTCTTTTTTTCCTGTCTATTGCTCCCTCTCACTCTCTTTCTCTCATGCTTTCCAATTTTTTATTGTAGTAAAAGGAAGAGGAAACAGGCCAACGAAGGAGAGAAAGGGGAGGGGGGAAACTATGTAGGAGAAAGAAACAGACAAGCCCTAAAAAAAATCTGGCGCGGAGTAGTGCGAGAGGGCAAGGGTATCAATCAAAGTCAACTTCGGCAACAACGCGACTACTATTTCAAATAAAAACTACATACGGCAGACAAACGACCTCGGCGCAGGACCGAAACCCGAAACGGCTAGCCGACCGACCAACCGAAACTCTCTACTCATCCCTTCTCGTGTCTCCTCAAAGGCAGGCTTCAACTCACCCCTCCTTTACTGTAAAAATCGTCTTCTCTTTTTCCTTCCTCTATCTCATGCTCTTTTCTTTTTTAACACACTGGCAGTGGGGGCCTGACATCTGCAGAGTGCATTTAAAGAAAAAAATGTGTCAAGGAAGCGTGATCCCCCTCCACCCTCTCTCTCTCTCTCTCTCTCTCTCTCTCTTTCATTAGCTCACTGGCAGGGTGGCACTTCTCAAGCTCATTACAGCCAGAGGATTTATGGTGCCGAACCCAATGGCGGAGAAAAGGCATCTGTCAATAATTGCAGGGAGCAGCGCACACACATCTCGAGAAGCTTTGAAATCTCATTAGGTATGCAGTTATCAGGCATAAAGATCAAAAACATTACTCAACTCAGACAGAATCCTACCAAGAAACATTAATTAGCAACAGGCCCGCAGTATAAAATAAAACAGACTTCCTCTCTCGCTCTCTCTCTCAGCCTCCCTCCCTTGCTCTGCCCCTCACACCTGCCTGCCTCTGCCAAGAACCGGCACGACTAACCCAAGCAGGCGATGTGTACGAACACATTAAATAGCGGGATCACACAGGAAGGAAATGCCAGCATGACATTACACTCAAGAAAAACGCACATCATCATACGTAAACATTCATATACGTGCACCGAGGTTGCGCGGATGCGGACGTGGACAAACACACACGCACTGGGGACTCCGGCGGAGTTAACAACATCCCCAACCCCTGCGCGCCGCATTTCCCTCTTCTTCCTCTGCCCTCATTAAATAAAACACAACGTGGAGGGAGGAGGGATAATTCCCAGCATCTGAGACTGATCAGGACATGAGAGAGAGAAGGAGTTTGAGAGCGTTTGAGGGCCTCCCCTCTCTCTTTCCTCCAGTCTGGGTAGTGAGGAGAGAAGGAGGAAGAGGCCTGTCAGGCCGGAGAAGGATGTCAGAGCTCAGGCTGGCCCTGATTACTAGGGCCCCTCTCTTGCTCTCATTCTCTGCTGCTCTGCCTTTCATCACCGGCACCGCCATCAAAAAGCAGCCTACATGTCACACGCACACACCGTGATAAAAAGCCGAGCAAGACTGATGGCTGTCAGTTTTCAGGCTCGGAGTGAAAGAGGAGGAGGGTGCCGAGACAAGCTGAGCGGTGGGGCAAGACCCCTGCCATTTCGCACACACACACACACACACACACACACACACACACACACACACACACACACACACACACACACACACACACACTTAACACACAGACTCAAGTGACACTCTGAACCAAACCAACAACCAGCCCCCAACTAACTCTCTCTCTCTCTGTCATTTTATCTGCCTCCCTCGGCACATCCCTATCCCTCTTCGACATGACAGGGATTACTTCCACGCAGCCATATTTCATTGGACTACACTGAGACTCTCACAGTTGCGTGTAGCTGCCAGAGTGGACCGGCCTCACAGATACACACACAAAGAACTACAGTATCACTCAGAGTGAGAGAGAGAGAGAGAGAGAGAGAGAGAGAGAGAGGAAGGCGGGACAACTCAAGCATATGGAAAGAGCGCAGGCCGGATGATTCATTAGTACTGTGATACTCAGTGCCACCTCTGTGCAAGGCTAAGCTAATATCCCTCACAGTACTGGGCAGGGTAAAAATAACTGTCTACCACAGCCAGACACATAGATCCCAGAAACCCTCTTCATTTCCTGTCTCCTCCCAGATTCCACCCCACCGGAAGAGGTGTGGGCCACGGTAGCAGCAAATCATGCAGCACAGCCGACAATCTTGACCAATCGCCAGCTTGAAACAACAAGTAGATTTGGAGGCGTATTCTGGGTATCACAGCATAATCGGCAGGGTTCAGTGTTCATTGTTGATCGATAAAATAAACAAGAATCTGGAAAATGAGCATAAGGATCTGATCAACACTTGCTGTGGTACGTTCTCTCCATGGGAACTGCTCTGTATAACATGCTCAACTATCACAGTGCATGTAGTTCCAATTCTCTCAACAACAGAGGAAATCATCAACAAACTACAGCACAAAACCAGCTGAACTAAAACTATTTAAACTTTTCATCAAATCAAAGCACACAGAAAGCTCGACGGGGAACATAAACAATTTAGACATGTTTATTTTTCTTGTACTTTTTGACGCATAAATGGCAGATAAGCTCAAAATGTTTTGTTTAACTATCACTAACAACACTCAATTCGTGTGACTTTCTCAGCTGTATGTAAAACAAGAATCAAGCACTTTTTCTGTTATTCTTTAAAAGATAAATTGACTAATTTAAGCATATTTAAGCAGAATAAAATGCATCATAAACCTATAAGACAGCAAACAAATTCACACACTGTGTCAAATTTAACAAACACCAATGCCTAATAGTTGCTATTGTTAATTATTGCAATTTTTTTAAATGCCCACTGAATTCCACGCAGGAAGATATTTCAAAAGACAAATTTAAACAGAATTTATAGCTTCACATTACTGTATTTGATACAAGACAAATTTTATATATTATTGACAATGTGTTGGATCCTTAAACATTATGAAAAAATGTATTTATGTGTTTTACTGTGGGGCTGAAAAAGCACAATTATAATTGCTCAAATAAATGATAATGAAAAAAATTTAATTATCAGTTAGTTGGGGCTTTGCGATGTGCACGGAGAACCTCCATCAACGACGTCACTTTAAATGAGTGAAAAACACATTCGAAGAAAAAAGAAATAATGCAAAACAATGTGTACTAACAGCAAGTGAGCTTTTACTGTCGGTGTAAAAAATAAAATATGTCTGCCTTCAGGTTAATCACACCGCGAAAAAGAAAGGGAGGGAAATCATTTTGATGAAAACAATGTTCGCTTTTAAAAAAATGTCTCTTATATTATTTTATTACAGAAAAAAAAAAACAAACAGCATTAGTATTTTTTTTAGATTATGGTCAATATGGTCAGACTAACTGTGTGCGTTTCTGTAAAAAGATTCTACCATTTTTTACCCGTAAATACTTTGTGGATCTGTATTTTCGGTTATTTCAACCGTCCTATCATATTCATACAGTGAAATCACTTTATATTGTAACCTTTATATTATAAACAATTTTAGCACACAGCGTGTAGCATAACTACTTTACAAAAGCAGTGCGCAAGATGAATCATAAAAATAATCAACAGATAAATTGATTCTTAAAATAGTTGTTAGCTAGAGTGGCAGACACACACACACACACACACACACACACACACACACACACACACAAACAATGGAATCGCCCTGCACTCTCATTAACCCTGCTGCAGTCACCATTCATCGTCATATCTTCACCAAACAATCTCTAGAAAAGAAGGGATGAAAAGAAGAGAAGAGTGAGAAAGAAAGAAACATAGAAGGAGAGCAAGAGACAGTAAGGGGGTAGAAGGGGAAAAATGAGGGAAGGATGCAGCCTTGTGAGCCAATTTAAGAAATAAGTGCTGATGCATCAGCTATTGACTGTGTGAACGCTCCTGATAACGCTCAAGGCGAAACTGTGAGGGAAATGACAGCATCAACCGCCTGCAATAAACTGCAGCCCGCGAGACCAAGGGAGCCCTAATTGACAGCTGTCAAGCTAATGGGAGCCATGACGGAAGATTCAGGAAAAAAATTCTGTTTATCAACCATCAACCCTGGTGTGGATCCACAGGGAGGAGAACTTCCCCTCCCTCCGTTCTCTCTTGCTCTCTCTATCTTTCTCACTCTGTTTGACTGTTAGGTTATTCAGCTTTTTTCCCTTAACCCCCATCCCTCTTTCCTTCGTTCTTTCTCTCTCTTTCTCTTCGTTCCTGTGCTTTTTCCCCGCCTCTTCTGCTCTTAACCCTTCTCATTGTTGCTCACTTCTTGCGGTGAAAAAGGCGGAGGACAGCCATAACTAATCATAGTGTCAGTTGGCTGCCTGGGAGCGCAGGGTTTGGGCCAGAGCAATGTGAGGAGGACGAAGACTCAGGCCCCATAATCCACACACACACACACACACCCTGCTGAAGAGACACCTACACAGGGCCAAATGCAGTTTTCTTTCCAGCTACTGTGTAAATAAACGCAAAGAAAAATCTGCGACTACAACAATAAAAGAAAATAAAAATCAGTGTAAAAATATATATCCAACAGGCATGCTGCTCCCTCTCTTGCTAAAATGGCCATCAAGCTATAACAAAATGTGTTCATGTGCTTCATTCATAATGCTGTTAAATAAGGAAATTTGATACAGAAATACTCAAATGCCTATTAAAGAGCTGCAGGTTATGTTTAATTAGATCTCCGACTAGATTTGAAGATTGTTTTGTTTTTTTACACATTGCAAGCAAAACATCTAGATTCAAATTCTATCCGTCTAGAAGTGCATTAGTATGCAAACTTTTGATTAATCATTTACTGAATTGAATAATTGTATATATTAAAGAAAGAAAAAAAATCCCATTCTCCTCATTTGAGGAGAGGAATGTAATTCTGGACAGTGGTGTACATGACATAATTTTCTTTTTCTTAATAATGCATATGATTATCATGACTAGGTTTTAATAAGGATAATTAACATAATCAAGTCACCATGATGTTTCATTATAATTTAAGTAATTAAAGTGCAGCAGGGGAAGGGGGAAAAAAACTAAAAGTAGACTCTTAATTTGCAAAGAAGTCAAAAGACATCACAGACACACACAAAACTACAATAGTTTTAACTACAATATTCTTTCTGAGACTTTATCTAAACTGATCATAACTAACCTGTCCTGTCTATGTGTTCCATATAAGCATGTG
This sequence comes from Gobiocypris rarus, assembly GCA_023029165.1. NCBI lineage: Eukaryota > Metazoa > Chordata > Actinopteri > Cypriniformes > Gobionidae > Gobiocypris > Gobiocypris rarus. The sequence continues at coordinate 25,454,768 of CM040912.1, read as the reverse complement.
TTGGTGATCATTATGTGCATGCGACCGTTTTTACGAGCCCACCGGTGTTCCCCATATGATCTCACGCATGCAATCCTCCACACCCTTGCCGGAACAGGCTTTGAGTTTGATTAATCATTGCTCCCTGTCTGCAATCAATCAAACACACACAAAATCACAGAAATCAGCTCCTTTCCCCAACTGCAATCCATCTCAGCGCAGCCTCCGTTACGTTCGTCACAACCCAAATATTTTTCATATTTAGCCGCTCTAAACGCGAGGCTGAGAGTTAAAATTTATTTTAACGCAGATGAGATAAACTAACTTTAAACGCGCTATGAACGCCATCATAATGACCGATATCAACATCCTCTGTCTTCATACATCAAATCCGCTTGGTTCAATCGCATGTACAGAGATTACATTCAAACTACGAGTTGAGACAGACATGTCAACATGGAGACTGTAGTTTGGACACTTCGGTATTAAGAGCACGTGGATGTTTCCAACAAAGGTGTGTTTTAGTAGCTATCTTTGATATTAAAAACCGAGACGGACAAAGAGATAGCTGGGGTGATGTTCTCTTTGACTCCCCAAAACAATTGATATGTTTGGTCTGGCAAAAGCTTTGAAGCCTGTGAACAAAAACATGATGTGTACGCTGCATTGCCTGCGCCTGAATGGCTGTTTTTTTTTTGTTTTTTTTTTGGCGGGGGGTGAATCAACCTCACTAGACAGAGACTGCTGTGTCTGTCTGTTAAAAAAAGAGAGGTAGATAGAGTACACTGAACAAACGGAGAGCAGGCAATTTCCCCCCACTACAAAAAATAACGTCAAAGGTGCGCATGTACGCGCACAGAGCCTGTGACGCACTTCCACCCGGTTACCTTCACAACACGGCTTTTGATTCTGTTTTGTCACCTCGCCGCTATTATTGCTCTTAGTCTCTTGACCATTAAAAGCGCTCTATTTCAGCCAACATGATTACCCAGGTACCCCGGCCCATTTGTCACCTGCAGCAGTAAATTGAGTTAGTGCACCAACTAAAGGCATGGAGGACTGTGTAATATCAACTTGATTACATCAAACTAGCTGCAAACCTAATTGGGCTGGATGACAGTGTGCGGAGCTTGTCATCTCCAATCATTAGGCCTGTCAGGAATCCATCAGCTTTACAGCTAATTAGGTGAACACTAATGAAGCTGGCAAAACAACTTTTCTTTTTCTACGGCTGAGCGGGCCTTCTAGACTTGGTGGGAGGAGGGAGGAAGGGAGAGACAGAACGAGGGAGCAAGAGAAAGAGACAGAAAATGTGAGGGAGGGCGAAATTTTCTCATGCAAAGCTCAAGGTTGCAGGGGACTGGATTTCCCAAAGTTCCTAATCAAGGCCCATCATCTGCCATCTTTCCTTTGCTCTTTCCATCACGACGGCGCAATCAATTTGTCATCACTCTTTGTATGCCACAGTGCAGTCGTCAACCTTATAACTTGCAGCTGTGAGGGCTGCTGGGAGGGAGGGAGGGAGGGATGGAGTGAGAAGATGAGGGAGAGACGGAGGGGAGGGGCATCGGTTTGAAGAAAGGAGAGGGAGTTAAAAAAGAAGAAAAAAAATATCACAGGAAGTTGCCTCGTCTAAAGAGAGAAAAAAAAGTCTCTCAGCCTGCTTTCGTATTTGTCTTCATCCGCTCATCAAAGGCATAAATGCCTGATTTTTTCTCTCTCACTCCTCTGAAATGAGAAGCTTCTCAGTCACCCTTGTTCCCCTCCTCCCTCCTTCCCTCTACCTCTGCGCGTCCATTAGGCAAAAGCATTTTGATAAAGTAAAGCACAAGCCTATCGTATTGGGAGTGGAGAGGAGGGGAGGGGGACAAAATGAGAGCACTCACTCTGCCAACTTCTGATTGACCATTAGAGCTATTGATGAATGTGGCTGTCAAAGGAGAGACAATTAAATCAAATATGAAACAAAGTTGCTTTGACGGGTCAGACTGATGGAGCAAACCATTCTTCCGTCTCCAGATTAGGTTATTAGTTTTGTGTATGCGTGTGTGTGTGTGTGTTTTTGTAGGACTGTAGGTGTGCCCTCTATTGGACCGTTCATGAGCGTTTTATGCTCCGGTGATATCCGTATGCATCCAAGAGTGTCAGTGTTGCTCCTGCCCATCAAACAGTACAGACCTGCACATGATACATTTGGTGTATGTACTTACGAACTGTACTCAACTGTTGAATCTGATTGTCAATAGTCTACTTGTTTTTATTTAGATACGATCTTCACCTGAAAAGTTTCAGCAGTAAATATTTTGTCGTGTATCATACAGTAACAGCATGTAATTCATCCATGAATAAACAAAGACTTCTTGTGTCTCCCAGTAAAGTTAGACAAGGATTCAAAAAATCACAAGACGTGTGTATTCTAGTTTTGAACACAACAAGAATATCAGTCACTTCTTGCGTAGGCCTAAAAAGACATTAGCAACAGTTAAGCTGACAGATTTCTATTTTTGTTTCTTTGACTACATCCTTTTACCTTGTTGCGAATTTGTCAACTAACCATCAAAATGTCACGAGGTATCCCTTGACGTGTTATTTTTAGAACGTTCATTAAAAATAACGCAAAACAGATTTAGATGTTGCCTATCATTAATTAAACGGTCTGGGTTTTTTTTTTTTCATGTTCCTCATGTTAGTTTGAGCAGTGGAAGCAAATGTGGCCTTGTGCATCAGCCTATGTGAAGGAGAAAAAAAGTAGAAAAGCAGCAATTAAAGATGTTTTAATGGGCGGTTGTCAGAGCACACGTGACGTCACGGGGTTGTGGTGTTGCCATGGAGAGTGATTTATTGATGTTTATCAGGAATGAATAGATCAAAGAGCAGCCGAATGACAGGCAATCAATCAGCCGTCAAATCAAAGATGGCAATTGTCCATTAAAAGCTCTTCTTAGACCCCTCGTGCGTCGGCTACAAAATAATATTTTGAGTCTTTACCAGAAACGGAGGGCAGTGATCAAAATAAGTCAAAATAAATAAATAATAACAATAAAGTTGGCTTTTTGTGATCAAATGTTTTCGCACAAAAGCCCCCCAAACAACGAAGGCGAGCATCAAAGAGAGTCATGACAGTCAGCTGACATCCAAGCCCTTTTTTCTGCGCTTCTTTATAGATCTCTAATTCATGGAGTCAATATCTACGCCCTACGAGGGAAGAGAGCGGTGTAAAACAGAGAACAATCAAAGGACTTGTAGTCGACTCAGCTTCAGCTGCATGGAGCTAGGCGAGTAAAATAGTCAGTATTCACTGGAATAAGTTGTTATTCATTCAGTTGACTACTCTGACTAAAGGGAATGTCACTAGTATAGTATGTGACCTCAAATAATATGCTAGACTAGCATAATAAACTTAAAAATAAAAATAAAAACTTAAAAAGAAAAAAGAAAGAAAACTTTTTTTTTCGAATACACATCATCCCGCTAAGTAAAGGAGTAGTGGATAATTCCAGATCATTCACACACACACAGACACACACACACACACACACACACATTCAGCGTTACTATGAAAATAGCACACACAAAAAACGGGGAGGTGAAGGAGCAAATGAAGAAGAAAAAGAGCCATACCTGCCGAGCGCCGGGGCGCTTGCTGTTTCCTCCGCGGCATGTTTCTCTTTCAGGGTTTCTTTTTTTTTTTCAGGAGCCCCTGAGATCCCGAGAGCTGCTCCGCTTCTGCTCTGATACACGGCACCTGGGGCGCTTTCACACGCCTGACATGTATCGGCAGTTTTCAAACCAAAAAATCAGACGGTAAGATCTGAAGAGGATGAAGACGAAGCGGGATTTTCCCCCTCTTTCCTCTCTCTCTTTTCCCCCGCGCGTCTTTTGGATATGACGGAGAGTCGAGCCGTTACAGTGGGGAGAAAAACCGCTCGTGCCTCAGTGCGATTCTCACTCACTCCGCGCTGGAAGCTGCAACAGGCAAGCTTAAAGGAAAACGAAATGATCGCGTCACTCAAAGTCTGCAAACAGAGGCAAACATCAAGCACTGTCATATTAACTCCTTCCATCTCGAATGGGTTAGCTAGCTCATGTCATGTGGGTAGGCATATGTCTCTCTCTCTCTCTCTCCCCTACCGCAGCCAACCCCAATGCACTCTAATAGTAAAAGTAGCAGCTCACAAACACAACATAGATATACATTGAGTGACACTTACATAGGAGTGTATCAAATCGACAATCTGAGTTAATGTTTTGTTTAAGCGTAAAAACGCTTGCAATGCAGGCAGCAGTCGCCTTTATCAATGATTTAGGAAGGTAATAGAGCAAAGCTTTACTTACCCGATCGCATGAATAAACGTGTTATCCATGAGGAATCCGGTCCGAGTAATCGCATACAATTTGAAAAGCCAAACAATACAAAATAATAATATTAAAGATTCTGCGCGGTTGTCGCCGATAGATTTCTGTGAAAATCCCAAAGACTCCAAGTGCCCACCGCCTTTCAAACGTCCATCTCTTTTATAATAAACAAACCGGGCAATAGACAAAAAGCTTGAAGGAGGAGATGGACGGACTTGTCGCCCGCGCGCTGCCTCGTTTGCTTATTTTGTCCGCGCGCGTTGGGAATCCGCTGAGAGAATCGATGCGATAGGTGTTTGATTGGGTATTCCTGCTTGTAATAACGCACATCAGAAGGAGGGGATGGACTCGGGCTGCGCCTCAGCTGCTGCTGCTGCGAGAGCATGGATCACTGAGCTATTGCCAAACACTTTCTTGGCCGCTAATAGCACTTTTTAGCCTTCTTTGTGGGGCTCGTAGCAGGTATTTAAAAAACAGCAACGGGCGAAGCAGACGCGTCTTCCTCTCGCTCGCGAGATGCCTTATACCTCTTCTGTAATGTCACTTTCGAAAATCCGTTATCAAACGCTTTCTTCACAGAATGGACTTTTTAAGACGGTAAGATCATCATTTTCCAAATATGTCCATCATCATATGGCACCTACTTAAAACTGTTCTTCTTTTTCGTTTTTGCGTAAACTGGAGTCAAGTGTAAACTCTTTGTAGTGGAGAAAGGCAAAGTTGTCCGTATTGGATGAGAGAGGGGGAGATGGTAACTGTGTCCTCTCTGTTTACTAGCTGAGGGTGAGTTGTCAGACACTGCCTCTTCCACTAAAGTCCGTGTCTTCGCCTTGCGCTCGTGCTGTCTCCTCTCACATCTGACCGGCGCAAAGGGAATCGAATCGAGCCCTCGAAAGGGGGCAGTTGGAGTCGTAGCGTTCACTGAAACTAGAATGTCCGGAGTCTCTCGAATGTCCGCGCGCCGAGCTCACGGGGGGAGATTGAAAGGGAAGAGCAGTCTTTCACGGATCCGGGATGTTTTTGCCCAATCTCACTCACTTGTGTGTGCATGCCGTTAGATCCGCCCAAGCATCTGTCCGTCTAACCATTGGCGCATCCATCAGTGTCACACACACACACAGACACACACACGCCGCACGGAGTCGCTTTAACTACGGGCAGCTTCTCTTCTTCACCAAACGACGTATAAAGCAAGATCACACTGTTTAGTGGGGGATGCATTCCGATTTGATTGTAAAGGAAATAATGATTTACCCGATTGCTATACCTAGGCTAATGGTGCATCGGAACGCTGTACCTGGTAGCACGTATGAGGATGTTGCCTATTTACAAACTTTAGTGGACGAATGTTTCTCTCTTACTCACACGTTAGCCTCTATTATAGCTGCAACTATTAACAATAGGCTAGCCCACCAACGAGTAAGCTAATGGCACCGCATAATTGCTTAAAATCATTAGGGTAGTATATTTATAAAAAATGCTTCATTTTTAAAGTAGGCTAACACAGAATGTTGATGCAAAGAATGTTGTCAGTGAAGTGTATGTTTCTTGAATTGATGTGAATTCCCATGATTACCGCGTGAGTGATATGAAAAATATAGACTGTTTATTTTTAGGGCCATATTTCACTGATTGCCTTAGTGTATGAGCATGGGCAAAACAACTTTAATTATGAACCCCCAATTTTTGAGAATCACAAATATAATTTAACTTTATTCAAAGATTTAATGTCTGCAAAACTACAATAAGCACAAATAAACTGTGCTAATGTGGACCTGTTTTAGTTTCAATTAAGACTATTAAACAGCTGTTAAACAGGTAAAACTCCACTTAAATCTGTTTCTTTCAGAAGTGTAGATTGATTAATTGGCCTATCTAAACTAAAAACATATATGAATTCAATTAACGAACGAGAAAACAGCATATTTAAACTACTAGTCATTTACTGTGTGTGTGTGTGTGTGTGTGTGTGTGTGTGTGTGTGTGTGTGTGTGTGTGTGTGTGTGTGTGTGTGTGTGTGTGTGTGTAACAGAGAACAGCTGCATGAGTAGCTATATGAACGTGAGCGCGAAATTCATTGTAACCGCCCCCTTTTATGTGCTTATTCTAAAATGTTATCCAAAAATGTTCTATTTTAAATTGCATGGACTTATGAAGTTTTACAATGCTATTTTGTCAAAGTCACAGCACTTACTGTCAATGTGCTCAATTGTCCAAAGAGGAGAAAAGTAAGTCATTGTCTCGTGTTTCACTTGATTTTCTGTGAATTTCTCAATGTGTTTGTCCTTCATGCATCTAACAGAGTCTGTTTCGTCCTGCTTTTTTATGTGTTAATCTGTTAAAATATCAAATAACCACTGTTTTTAATGTCAAAAAGAGAAACATCTGCTTAACGTGAAACTTATAGGCCTTGACTCATTTAAAAGTCTTTAAGTAATTTTCTTTCTATTATTATAACTTATTTACATACATAACTAACAATAATAATAATAATAATAATAATAATAATAATAATTATTATTATTATTATTATTATTATTATTATTATTAATTTACAGTCTTCCAGATTTCAGAATATGCAGATTTGTGATTTATTGTTGTTGAGGGAGAAGAGTGACATTATCAAACAGAGTTTCTAAGAACTTGAACATCACTCTTAGAGATAAACTTTATAGGCTACTTTAATGAATCCTTTACTATTAAATTAAGCTTGTGTCCTAATTTCTGTGAATGTTGGTTTCATTTTGTTTTATAATTACTAGGCATATCTGCCACTATGAGAAAGGGAGAGAAAGAATATTTGTATCATAAATAATGAGTTATTTAGTACCACTTGGAGGCTCGTTTTAATTGCCACATGCGCTGAAGACAACAGGAACGCTAATATGTTTTATTTGTCGCAATAGCATGGCTCATGGTGGCTTTGTTAAACATTCCTCCTTTATAAACTGTTGTTAGTTCTGTTGTTAGTTCAGTTTAAAGAAATAACTTTTCGTTACATCAAATTTCTAGTCGAATATGAAGAAATTAATGTAAGTGCAATCTAGAACACACACACGACGATGTGAAAATGTTTCCTATTGTTTTTCTCCAAAAGTCACTAGAACTTTGATATTTAGAAAAAGAAAAAAAATACCACTTGATATCAGAGAAGAAAAATAAAAAAAGACAAAAAAAAATCTTAAATATGGTGTTTTTTTTCCCCTCATTTTAGTGGAGCTCTCTCTAGCCGGAGAGATTTGAGAGTTCGTTTCCACCTTTAAACTGAGAGCAAAGTCTGAAATAGCCCCAGTGGATCCCAGTCATTAGCTTGAGCATTACCCCCACATGACTTTAATCATATACGTATATTTATCCTATAGGTTTTATAGTCTAAACTAATACTTCATTGGAAAGTTCCAGCCTATTTTAATTACACAGAAGTCTAAATACCGGAGATTAATGCATTTAATTTGCCCAAACTAATCCAAATTTCAGCCCCAGCTCTTTCATTTCCTTCAGCTGGTTTCCAAAAGTGTCCGATGCAAGCTCAAAATTAAAAAAGAGAACGTAAACGTGGGGGAAAGTGCTTTTTTAGCGCACTATTTTACAGGCATGTGAACTTCTGTTCGTTTGTCTTTTTTCCTCATTCGTCTACACATCTTTCTTTTGTCAGACAATTTGTGTCTTGAAAAGAAAAATATTTAATTGAATCTAAGCAATCGTAATTAGTGACATGCACATGTGTTGAATAGTGAAGAATATATATACGCAGTTTCACTTTATTCTTTCTACGCAAATTGTTGCGAGGTGGGATAATACTCTGAGGAAGAAACGTTAAGATCGTATAACAACTTCAATCAATTCAGCCCCTTCGTAAAACTGGAAGAAAAAAATAAATAAATTAATCATAAATCAAAAGAAAAGAAAACATTGGTTGAATTGTCTCGTTGTGCTAAATGTAACATAATTCCAGACGCTTCATAATCCCTCTTCAGTTTAACACCTGTTTTCCATTTTGTGATTTCTCTGTACACAAGCTGACACGACACAGATCCACAGGAGGGATCGCAATTCATCCAGTATCAGTACGATCATATAAAGCAGTGCCAAGTAACAATCGATATAAAACCATGGTTTTTACTCCTGCTCAAATGAATGACTGTTAAATTTAGTTATTCTGTTAATGATGTGGAATTCAGTCCTTTTGTAGTTAATTTGACTAGCTAACTAATAATTTAACATTAGTTGTCCCATAAGTGATGTAATTATGTTTAAGGCATTATATATTGAGGTGGCATAAGCAGGATTTAGATGTTCATACAGTGAGAGTACCAGGTGCACAGGTTTAACCCCTCATGCAGGTTTAACCTCTCTTAAAATGCTAAATTATTGTGTGTGTGTGTGTGTGTGTGTGTGTTAAACCACCACTATGTAATGGGGACAAAATATCGGCAATATCCAAAACCCTTGTCCTTGTGGGGACATTTTTTATTTTATTTTTTTGTCTCTATGACGAAAACAGCTTATAAATCATATAAGTGATGTTTTTTGGAGAGTCCCCATAAAACATGAAAACACAACATGATTGTGTGTGTGTGTGTGTGTGTGTGTGTGTGTTTTCCTGGTAAACCCTGTTTTGTGGGGCCCAAATTTCCCACAATGGAAGCAATAGCAGCAAATTTTGACTTTGTGGGGACATTTTTTGTCCCCATGGGGAAAATTGCTTTAAAATAATAGCCTACAGCATGATGGGTTTTTTTGGGGTTTGTACAGTATAAAATGCATTACGCCGAATGTCCCCATAAAACATGGAAACACAACCTGTGTGTGTGTGTGTGTGTGTGTGTGTGTGTGTGTGTGTGTGTGTGTGTGTGTGTGTGTGTGTGTGTGTGTGTGTGTGTGGACTGGCAATCCCTACGGTATGGGGACAAAATGAAAAATTAACATTAACATATTTAGAAGAGTAAAGAAGAAATCAAGAGGAAATAAATATTTAAAGAAGATTCTTTCTAATACACTTTTTAAAGGTTGGTCAGCATTACTGACGTTATCATACCGACAAGAGCATGTTTATATGGAGCAGAGGCACAGTTGGATGTGATCGATATAGAGCATTAGTCATCAGTCAGAGGGGGAGAGCTGAAGTTAAAGTTGAAGTTGAGGTTTATTGGCCAAGTAAGACTGCTCTTGAATTGCTCCCAACATTAAACAAAAAACAATAAACAATGCAATACAATATAAAATACAACATATAGGACAAAGATACACAGGTTAGGCCCAGGGCAGCAGCAGGCACTCTGTTTTAAGGAACATCTCTTATGAATAATGGTTAATATATGGTGACACCACCCATGAGACTAGGCGACCCAGCTGTGTTAGACCAGGGTCAGATCGAGCTGGACCCAGACAAAACATGCTCAGCTTAGTACCCAACTAATTTTTGTGGTTTGAAGAGGGCTTTACCGTCATATCCTTACCTTCTGGACAAAAATAAAAATGGCTAGGACTAGATCCTGGCTAGCTATAAAAAGCATGTGTCGTAATTAGAACTAGAGATTTCCCGCTTCTGGAGCTCACGCTCTCCTGCTCCGCGCATCTTCACGGCACACTTGTTCCTAGTAGTGTGTGTAAAGAGACATCAGAGAGATCTACACAAGAGAGGCAAAACTTTTATTCAGTAGCAAGCAGAAAATGCCTATTCTAGACATCAGCCACACAAACTATTTTTTACATTGATTACATTGAAGCACTCTCTTTTTGGCTCCACACGCTCATTGAAAAATGATTCATTGTAATCAAATAGTAATCTAGGTAACTTGCAATCCAGTACAGATCAAAGACTGCAATGTAGCCAGATATAAAAACATAGCATAATATCAAGTGGCATCATTTCAAATCAAACACTGGCCACCTCAGATTTTTAAATAATAATATTTTTTAAGTTGTTTTTGATAATTATGTAAAAGTGTCTAAAGTGTGATCTCTCCTGGCATCATATATGCTGTGTAAATGTACTGTGGGTAATTATCCTGCATATTTAGAACTGGTTCACCATGTGTCTAGTTTGGCTCACAATTGTTGATCAGCCCTGAAAGTTAAAGCGCCCTCAGAGGAAGAAAGGGACTGCTGGCCTCGTCAGAGAGGAACAATATTTCCTCTGCCTCTTATGTGTGTCTCACACTGTGGTATGTCCTTCTTCCTCAGAAGAACCTTAAGTGTTGGGGGCTGCTCTTTTGTCTCTCTCTCTCTCTCTCTCTCTCTCTCTCTCTCTCTCTCTCTCTCTCTCTCTCTCTCTCTCTTTCTGACTCCTTCTCTCTCTCTGGGTGTGCTAGCTTGCAGGGTTGAGAGGGCAAGTGCTGACCAGCCCTCTTTCTTTGCCTGTTACTAGGTCATGGAGCGCCCCCCTCCCCGCTCTCATACCTCTTTCTCCGGCACCTTCCCATCCTCTGCCACCAGGGAGAGGGTAATTTAAGCCCTGCTTGATATATCCAATTCATCACTGTCCCACAGACCCGCTTCAAAATTAAAGTCTGATCTACAAAGTTAAAGCAGGTTGAGATAAAAATTGGCATAGGTCAGAAAAGGAGGGAGCAGTCAAAACATGTGGTGCTTTTTCATCTCTTTTGATTTATGCTTTCAAGGAGAGCAGCAGAAATTAAAACACTACCCAGTTCTATCAGTTGTAGCTTGTGTTGTGGTCATTAAAGCCAAAACTGCAAAATCGGGTTTAGGTTAGATTAGAAGATGAGGAACATTTTAGAGAAATGTGTTACTTCAGAGGTTTGATGTGAGGGTCAATGACAGGCTCAATGACACACACACACACACACACACACACACACACACACACACACACACACATATATATATATATATATATATACTTGTCATTGACCCTCACATCAAACCTCTGAAGTAACACATTTTTCTCATATATATATATATATATATATATATATATATATATATATATATATATATATATATATATATATATATATATATATATATATATATATATATGTATGTATATGTATGTATATATATATATATATATATATATATATATATATATATATATGTATATATGTATATATATATAAGTAATAGTTCACCCAAAAATGTCATCACCCTCATGCTATTCTAAACATCTATGACTTTCTTTCTTCGGTGAAACATAAAAGAAGATATTTTGAGAAAAGAAAAAAAAAATTTCAAGAAAGTTGTTAATTTATTTTTAAGTGTGTGATTTTTTTTAATCAAGCTATGTGATATTTATGAATATCAAAATTAATTTTGATGCAGAAATTAAAGCATGCTCAAGACAGAGGTGTACTTTTGCATGTAGGATTTTACAAATAAACATATATAAAATGATACACAAGTAGGCCATTGTAGTCTTTTTTTAACCTCCTTTTAATTCACAGCAATTAGGCTACATACCAAAGAAATCAGTTCAAATGACATGGTTTAGCTCAATAGTTTCCTGGTTTGATGTCAGCGCCATTATTGACTATATGCAGTTTTTTGATCTTGAAAGCATTTTCTGCAGATTATCATTGCCGTAACAGACAGTGATTGAAGCTCCTGAGTGAGATAAAGATTTGTGGTGTGTGTTTGTGCTAGAGATATATGATGGGTGACTGTGATTATAAATGAGCAGATGTGGGTGAAGAGCTTGATTATGAGTGAATGTTTGACTTTGATGTAGTGGTGAAAGAATGACCAAGTAAAAGAAAACAACTTTCACTTTAATGGGCCCGTGGAACTCCGTCTGATTGGATGGAATGACGTAAAGCAGGCATGAGTCAGTCGTGATTGAAGGAACATGTGAGTGTGTGTGAGGGACATGGAGCGGTTTAGGTGTATCATTGTTAGTTTGTCAGAGTGCACATGATGTGTGTGGGAGAGGAAGCAAGTGTGTGTGTGTGTGTGTGTGTGTGTGTGTGTGGACTGGTAATCCCTACGGTATGGGGACAAAATGTCCCCACAAAGATGGCAATATCCAAATTTTTGTCCTTGTGGGGACATTTTTTTGGTCCCCATGAGGAAAACATCTTATAAATCACACTAAGTGATGTTTTTGAAAATGTAAAATGCAGCATGTCTCCTGTGATGGGTAGGTTTAGGGGCAGGGGCAGTGTAGGGGATAGAAAATATGGTGTGTACAGTATAAAATGCATTACGCCTATGGAATGTCCCCATAAAACATGGAAACACAACATGTGTGTGTGTGTGTGTGTGTGTGTGTGTGTGTGTGTGTGTGTGTGTGTGTGTGTGTGTGTGTGTGTGTGTGTGTGTGTGTGTGTGCATATTTGAGCATGTATATAAGTGTGTGTGTGTGTGTGTGTGCGCGCAAAACGGCACATTTTCATTCATTTTGTGTGTGGGAATAAGCCTGCATGTGATTGCCTTGCATCTCTGTGTGCGGGACCTGATCCACGGCGCTGTATGGTAAACAGGAACGTTTTCCCTGGAAGGAGGAATTTCCCCCAGCAGCCCCCTATAGCAGTAATGGTGGTGGTAATGAGCTGCAGCTGTCAGAGCTCTTTCCGCCTC